>WYDI02008095.1:0-35931 GCA_009867235.2 Psittacus erithacus | reverse complement strand
TACTCTTATCACAGAGATCACAAACCGTGCCAGATCCACACAGGGTACAATGACCACACCATATTCTACTCTGACACTAATCATAACTGTGTTTATCACAATGGTTAGTACTGTATTGTGTCTTTTTTCTTTTTCTCCTGAATTGGATCCATGACAAGGCCACGAAAATGAGCCAACTTAAAAAATAAAATGCTCTTGCTAATCTGGTGTGCATCACTTTGTGTAATGCAAAGAGTGTTCATAAAATTAGTATCACCACAGAATAAACATGCAAAAGGAAGAGGTGAAAAGATTTTCGTTGTCATATCCTCTAAGCCCTAAAGTCCTAAAATCACTGTGGAATCTGAGCCTCCTGATGCTTTGAAGTACAACTGCAAGGAAACAGCAACGGGAAGGGAGCAATAGTGACAACCAGTACACACTGCAGCAATACTCACTCAGCTGACAAGAGGATGCATTGCTCTGTTGGACCAGTCATTGCCAGGGAGAAGTGGGGTTTGGAGGCAAGGTTCTAGAGTATGAACATGGCAAATTGCCCAGCATTGCGATGAAATACTACTTGCTCTCTTCGGTATAAAAAGCTGGGCAATAAGCTATTCATTTAAATTAAAAGCACCTTTGAATACTAATATTAAATTAATAATAAAAATATTAAGATTAAAACCTAAAACCATCTTTTTCATACTCTTAGAGCAAGGAGTTTTAATTCCTTTATTCAGAATAATTTTTCTTTCAAATGCCTTTCAGTTTTACTAAAACAAAAAAACCTTAAAAATGCTAGAATCTTTAAATTAATTATCTCAATCTAAGCATTTTTGCAGTTTCTGAAAAAAAAAAATACAATAAAAAAAACCACCCCCAAAACTCTTAAGCATATCAATATGTGGAGGTGTGTGAGCATTTGAAACTAGGTGTTATTGGTTTTAAACTAGGTTGTTTGCTTAAACTGAGTGATAATTTTACACATATAAATGCACGTATGTATGTACATAAGTACTTGCTTAAAGTCTGTGTGTTCCCATGTTTGGCTTTGCATTTGCAATGGCAGAAAAGCAAATAAACCTCCAGTCAGGACTCACCAGTGTAGAAGCAAACACACTGTTCCTTTATACATTAGACATTGTCCTCCTATGTCCCTTTATGTATCTATTTTGTGGGTTTGATATTTTCCCCATTTTACACTCCTATCCCTTGTCTCCTTAAGCCCCCTCAGGATGCCACCATACAATGTGGAGTCAAGAGGAAACCACTTTGTGCTTACTTTGGTTACCTGTGGCTTGGGGAGGTGAAGCACTTGTGGGGTACCACAACAGCAGCAGTCTTTCCAGGGACCCTGCAAGGTGCCCAGCTAAATATGCTGAGTTTCCGTTTTAAAATAGCATGGGGGTATCAGTGTAAATGGGACCCTTAAGAATCACAGATCTGGAGAGAAAAAAATAAAATGTCTGTTCTCTATGACACTTTATCCACCTCCTATAACAGGGAGTGTGGGGGGATTTTGTCACTGGTGGTGTGGGGTTTTTGTTTTGTTTTGAGTTTTTTTCCTGGTTATAACCTTGACTTCACCTCTAGATTTTAAAATAACAGATACTTAGAATTTGTGAAGTGTCAGCAGCCACCCCTAAGTACCTATCAGGATTAAATCCGCTAAAAACATTTCCTATTAGGCACAAAGTACCTGGGTAGAGGCATATGTTTGTGTTTTTGTGCAGCGTTACTCCTTTGCTCTGGCACTCAGTTAAACAGCGATGATAATGCTCCTCACTCAGCTTGTTTGAAGATTAAATTAGTTGCTATTAGTTCAGGTCTTTGAAGATGTACCTAGAGTGGCAAGTGCTAAGTATTATTAGATGAATTTTACACCCTAGAGAAATGTTGTTTCTTTGTATTAGTGCTTCAGCCTGGGAAGCCTTTGCTGCTGGTCCACTTGAACACCCTGGCCACCAAGTCCCCCTCCTTAGCACTTAGCAAAGTGCTAGACTATGAGTTTCTGTCCTTAAACAGAGTCACCTTAACGACATTTAAAGTACCAGTCTGCAAACTGGCTTTAAAGAGTAGTTGTTGCTCTTCACAATTTAGAAAAGCCTTTCATTTTCAAGGCCAATCTCTGAAAATTTCTCCGTCTCCTTTTTAAATGAACTTTAGGGAAGCAAATCATCTACAAGATTTCTTAAGTCTAACATCAATTGAAAAACAAACGAACAAACCAACAACAAAAAAAACCCCAGCTGTTAGCCTGCATTTCAAATTTAGAGAAAAATGAGCAACTAGATATTCCATTTGATTACTCCAGATTGGAAAGGACATAACAGTGGTAAGACTTAGATCCTAATTAAAGCCTCTAGTGGTAGTTCCAGTTTTACTTTTTTTAACAGAAAATTGCCACATTGTTGGGCTATTTTATTTGGGATCTTTAAAGGGAAATTAGATGCATCAGTCCTCAGAAGTAAGGAGAGGAAAAATATATATTGTTAGTAACAAGGTAAGTTTTTTGATATATAAAATAATCATGATTTACAGTGTAGAAGAAATTCTAAATTACAAACCATGTAAACAGAAAAAGCAGCAGGTACTACCCTAATCAAATTGCAAAGTCTGTCCTCCAGGAACTGAAAACTGGTATGGACTATGAAAGCTGCACAATTAAAGCTGACTCAGTTTTCCTGCATACAGGGTCACTGTGTCTAAAACTCAGATTTGAGTATACTAGTAGACTGCTGTGAAGAAGTTGCCAAGGAGTGTGCTGTAGCAGCCACAGGGATAAACAAGATCTTTCGTTCCTCAGCTCCATAAACCTGCCACTTTTTGTCAGCCGCTGTGTCGCCATTATGGTACTTTTCTAAGACTTCTTTCTTTTCCTTGTAAAATTCTCTTACAAAGCAAATACACAACTGATATAGTCTGAGGCAGCAGAGACAATCACACAGAGGTAGTTCAGTGACAATACTGCTGAGATTAGAAAAAAGAAGAGTTTAAGATTGGGGGGAGGGGGGGAGGAGGTGGAAATCACATCGATAAAATCTGTACAGGTATTTTAATGTGTATTACATGATGGATGCCTTTTACCAAAAGAAATTGCGTAAAACAAAATAAAATTTAAAAAAAAATTATATTTAAACCCATTTTTAGAAAGAAAGACAATCTTACAGTTTGTTTCCTAGAAGCAATTCCAGGATTTTAACAAACTGATAAGGAGTACCTTTCCAGAGCCTGTCAATAAAGCTGCCTGTCTGTCTCAGCTCCAGGTTAATAGGCTCTGTCTTTATATTCTACACGGGGTTGTACCCAAAGCTATCACAGTTGTTAAAGGGCTAAATATTAGCTGAAGTGCCTGTCAGTGTTCAGCGTTTCTCAAGGATAACTCTTCCAGAATTTTCAGGGAGAGTAAAGCATTACTCTGACAGCTCTAAGTGTTTCTTCAGCATCTCCTCTTAAACATCTAGAGGATTTTCTGGAGTGCTTACCTGAATAGAGGTGCTTATTAGAAGCACTATTTTCAAGAAAGTGTTTTGAGAGTGAAACAAGAATTATAATAGACAGTTAAGAGATCCTTTGGGGAAATGAGGCTGGTAGCGGAAAAGGCAGAGTATCCTTTCTGAATAAAAGGTTTTTGTGAGGAATGTCAAAATTAAGAATGACAAGAGACCACTTCCAAAATGGAATGGTCTTTACCCAGGGTATTTCACCATTACCTCTGTCATGTTCCGCAAGAGCTATAAAGTGTCTGAATCATCCTTGGGCTGCCTTAGAAAAGTGCTAAAGACAAGACATTAATTTATATTTTATGGCATTTTCTTAAATAATTTTTATAAAGCTAAAACAATAGAGCAGTCCTGATCAGTCCACTCATGAAAACTAAAATAAAATTTTTGTTGCTTTGTTTTGCAGTTGTGGCATAAAAGAAATAAGACAATGAAATATGCATCACTTACTAGTATGATGTCCCCTGAAAGCTACCCTTTGGACAAAGGATGACCACTAGTAATGTATAGGCTATGTCCAATAAAAATGTACAATGAACACACTGTGTGGCAGAGTTTAATTTCCTGACTCTTGTGGGACTTAAATCTCAACTTAAATAAGGCTACGCTGTTGCACAAAGAGCACTATGAAACAGTGTGATGCAATGGCTACAATGCAAGCTGAGTGCAACAAAAGACGTTCTTTTCCTGCATCTACCATTGGCTTCCAAAACAATTTTATATATGTCACTTCTACAGCTCAATTTCCTGCTTGATAAAAATGCTGGTTTCTCACCTTTGACATTCATGGATGAAAAGTGTTAAGTATTATTAATTCATGAATTTATCAACCTTAAGCAGAGTTGTGACCTTGAAAATGGAGAAGTTCCAAAGAGTCTGGGGAGGCTGCTGGGGAGATCATTAGTGCTATTTATTTTAACAGGCAAGCAAGTAGATGTTACAGTAATTTTTGCAGGGCTGGAGGAGGAGTGGCAGCATGATACACTAGATAGTGTGGTGGTTTTCATGCCCTAGCTGGCAGAATTATGAAAGGACAGCACTAAGCAAAAAAATAAGCCCATCATATCCAAGTGGAAAGGCTGCTCGCCTCCTGGGAGATGCTGAGTAATGTTTTGAAAAACTCTCTGTGCTTCAGTCCTGTACCTTATGAAGCATTTAGAGCAATCAGTCACAACTTCTGATTAGCATGGCAATACAAGGGAATTCACAATAAAACCTACTTCTCAGTAAAGATCGCTTGAGAACATTTTTCTTTTTTAAAGTATTAAAGTTATCAAGGAAACTGAGGTTCTGTTTTGTAAATTTGTATTAAATAATGGCAAATCCAAGACAATTCATCATTTGAGTTCTACAAATTCTCCCTAAGAATATTTTTCATATGGAAGGCAGCTTCAGTCCACTGATACTTCATAATTCCATAAAAAAAAAAAAAATAAGGCATAAGGTGATAGTTTGCCTTACAAAAATATTCAGTGCTTTAATAACTTACCTTTTTTTGCCTTATTGCAAAGAGAACTGGAAAAGCCCTGAGTGAGTTACAGTTAAGGGTTCTGCAGCTTTTCACTCTGCTTTACAATTTCCTTTATGCTTTTTTAGCCTATGTTAATTGTGCACTGTTACTGTCATTTGAGCATGCGTCCCCTGCTGCACTGCATCACCAGAAAGCAGCTCTTCCAGTCCATCTGTGACAGCTCCAATCTCAGAGGAAACACTCTTTGTGGAAATGCTGATTCAATGTGGCAGGGGATAAGTGTTCTGGCAGAAGTGGCTTTGCGCATTTTAACAACTGATGAAAAAAGGGATGGGAATGACAGACAAGAAGTGAAACAGAGAATATAAATTCTCTTTTCTCAACCAACCCAACATGTGCTTAATTCATATTTTAAAGGGCTAGAAATTTATTTTGGACAATTAAATTGTATGCATTTCTCATAACATGCTTATACCTCAATCTCATATTTTACATAACATGTTTTAATATTATATACATTTAACTATATAAAAACATATAGTGTGCTTACAGAGGTTTGCTTAAGAGTTTTTATATAAAGCAGCTTGTCTAAAATTAGAGAATGCAGAGGAAGAAACTGAAAAGATCAAGCAAGCAAAATACTTTTTCGGGATTACCCATACAGATACTGTCATTATCTATATAGGTAAAAGGATGTTGAGTATATAACCTTCTGCACTGCAGATTTCATCTGAAATCTGCATATACACAACATGGTTTTTATCCAGCAAAGAACTAGATATTCTGCTATCTACTGTATAATCTTTCCAGTGTCTACTGTATAATCTTTCCAGTGTAAAGATGAAATCTAGAAATTAATGTATATTTCTTGTAACAGTCCTACATCACATTGCTGAAGCTGAAAGGAAATTTGGATAATAAGAACAATATATATATAAAATATGATAATGCTGAAAATAACCTATTTCCTTTTTTCCCTATAATTTTTGAGCTTTTTATACAGATTGCACTGACACTTCACCAACTTGCTTTACTCAAGTAAAACAAATGGATCATGATACTAAAATGGAGCAGATACCTGTGGGACTCTCAGTTAAGAGCATTTTGCTTTATGGGGAAAATAGTGACCCTATGGATGATTCAGTTACAATGAAGCTGTGACTTTCTGAATCCTAAAAAACCTTTGTGCCTGGTCTTAAGCTGCTGTTAAGTATTTATGTTCCATGTTGAGCTACTGACCAGATCCCCATGGATGTGATCAAGCTTCTCTGGGACCTAGAAGGTTACCTTATTTATTTATCTTCTGTTTAGTCTCTGTCCTGACTTCAGCTGTAAACAGTTATTTTTCTTCTTCTTAGTAGCTGGTGCAGTGCCGTGTTTTTTACTTTAATCTGAGGACAATGCTGATAACACACCAATGTTTAGTTGTTGCTAAGTAATGCTTACTCTGATCAAGGACTTCTCAGTCTCTCATGCTCTGCCAGTGAGGAGAGGCACAAAAAGCTGTGAGGAAGCAGAGATAGCACACCTGACCCCGAGTAGTCAAAGGAGTATTCCATACCAAAGCATGTCATGCCCAGTATATAAACTGGGGGGAGTCACACAGAAGGCCCAGATTACTCCTCAGGTCAGGCTGAGTATCAATCTGTGGGTGGTGAGCAGTTGTATTGTGTTTATTGTTTGGGTTCTTTCCTTCCCTTTTTAGTTTTATAGCCTCTTCCCTTGTTACTTCCCCTATCATTATTATTATTAATGGTAGTAGTAATAGTTTTGTATTATACCTTATTTGCTGGACTGTTCTCAGCTCAACCCATGGGATTTACATTATTTCAATTCTCCTTCCCATCCCACTGGGAGTGGGGGGAGCAAGAATGGAGGAGTGAGCGAGCGGCTGCATGGTTCCAAGTTACCAGCTGGGCTTAAACCACAACAGTCTCCTTGACATGAGGGAGTTTAGGACCCTTTGAACAGTGAAAGAATTGTAAGTGCGAGACACCAATATTTCCCATTGATGAGCTAGTAAAAAAGAAAAAGTTGAAAAGAGATACAATGCTTTTTCTACTTTTTCAAATTCCTGCTTTCAGTGGCCTTTGGAAAAAAATAAAAAATAAAAACCTGTCACCCTCTCAGCAAACACAAGAGATTTGTTACAATGGAAAAACATTTGTTACAATGGAAAAACATTTGTTACAATGGAAAAAGCACAAAGCCGTGTCAGAAATCTTCCTGACTTTTCCAAATTTGATTGGCAACATTTAACCAGCTGTAAAGATAGTGTGTATGTCATAATCTTTAGCCTTTCAGTCTGAACTGACTATAAACCACTCAATTTAAAACACAAACAAATCTCTTATCTATCTCTCCCATTTTTTAAGTTCAATGCAAACATAACTTAATAACTAATCTACCAATAAAACTGCTGCAAGAAGAAATTTATAGTACATTAATCTCTAGATTCTGTATTTGGACTGGAAATGATTACATGATAATGGAGTAAATGCTTTGCTAAGTGAATACAAACTTAAATACTATATATATCAAATGTGGACAAGCTGAAGAATAAATCTGCAGTACATTAATTTACAGAAAGAACTTTCTTAAATGAAGCCTTCTGAAATAATTAGTCCAGGGAAGTGAGCAGGCCATTATTAAAGGGCAGGAAGTAAATAATGTGAATCTATTAACTAAGAGACAGCAAATTTTTCCACTGAAAACTGAAAAAATACCTACAGCTTTCAAAGTTTCCTTCCACCAAGTATGAATCAAATCTTTATGCAGACTGGAGATACTTCCCGATCCATTAATGAAAATAGCCACATTGTAGGTTTACCTGAACAAAGATGGCTACAGATTCTGTAGATGCATTTCTTCCACAAGCAAGGAGAGGGAAGGCAAAAGAGCATGCCAAGGCAGTTCTGTTCAGTCACCAGGTCATCCACTCATCATGAAGGGACCTGAAATCATACAGTGGTTCACATACACACATTCCACTCCTACACTCGCAACCCCCTTTTTAAAAGTCAAACGTTGTGTAAGACTTAGGCTACAACGTACCATTCATCTTTTTTATGAGAGAATACGTGTAACTGTACTAAGAACAAATGTGGTTCTGCATGCAAAGTCCTAGTAACCAGATGTACACAAGCAGAAGTCATCAGAGGTCAAGCAGAAGTGAAATCCTTCCCACCCACTTTACTGTAAAGTAGTACTTGCATTTAATCATGTCCCAAGTCAGCCAGAACCATCACAGTCTTAGGAAGAGTTTGATTAAGGAAGCCACTAAAAAATTTCTTGTGCTCCTTTCTGTCTTTATTCTGAAAAGCACTTATATGCTAATCTAACTTGACAAAAATAAATAAATAAATATGGGGGAGGGGTGTGTCCCTACCACTCTTACGCTTTTCCCATTCCAGTGATCTTTGGTTAGAATTAAACCAGGTTAAACTGCTGAAATGATCAGCTTTGTAGAACTGAAATAGGGGAAAAAATAGGTTATTCCAAAATTGGAATTGATGGTGGTTCATGGAAAGAACTTGCAAGATACAATGGTGCATTGGGTTTTGTGTGGCAAAGTTTTGGTAGCAGGAGGGCTCTCATTATCACACCCTGATTTGATTGGTAATAAAGTGGTTTTTTCCCCAAGCCAAGTCTGTTTTGCCCGTGACGGTAACTGGGGAGTGATCTCTCCCTGTCCTTATCTTGACCTGTGAGCCTTTCATTATATTTTGTTTTCCCTGTCCAGCCGAGTGTGAGAGACAGACTGGCTTTGGTGGGCACTTGGCATCTCACCAAGGTCAAAACACCACAGATATATTTCTGAGCACAATATCATGCCTTTCTCTAAGGTACCCTGAAACAGAGCAGAAAACTTCCACTTTCCCAGGGATACAGATGGCTTTGCCCTTGGCCGAGATTTAAACATTTTTACTAATTCTCATGCTGGGAAAGACAAATATACATATAACTTAATTTTAAATTGCACTGTTCTGTCCTCCATGAAGCCACATCTGTGCAAAGTGAATGTAAAAAACTGTTCTGATTTTGAATTTTAGGTACCCTCACTGAAAAGCTGTGAATAATGAGGTTGTGCCAGTTTACAAGAATAAGGCCTCCTTTCAACATGTTAGTGGGTTATAAAGAGACAAGCGCAAGCATTTAAATGTATTAAACATTGCTTCACTCAGCCTTGCCCAAGTTCTCATTCTGAAATTTGAACTGTGCCATTCACGTCATTTCAGCTATGCAACACCAAGTACAGCATTTATATAAACCTATTTTTATAAAACTAGATCTTTGTGACTAATGGCCAAAAGAAAACAAAACACTCACTTCCACTGATAGGTGTATCTAAGGAAGACACGCAGCGTTGTACCAGCTGGTAAACAATGTTTCCCAATTTGAGAAAATAGCTGGGAAAGAAGATTGTCAGACAGGTTTGAGAAGCACAGAACAGACAAGAGGAGCAAGAAAGGTGAGGAAACATCATGACTTCAACTCCACCCAAACCACAAGCCACCCACATTCATTCTGCAGTAGTTACAGATGAAATAGGGATAAACTCTTACTTGTTTCTCTCTGGCCTCCTGTCATGCCCTATATCAATGAGCTATGGCTGCAACTCCTACACAGGGTTCAGTAATTACACAGCTAAACCACTTGCACCTGCACGAGCCTCAGGAGATCTCCAAGAGCACACTAGTCCAGCTGCAGGGACATGTCTTTGCCTAGGCAAGTAGAGAATAGAAGACCAAGAAAAGAAGGCAGTCCCCAAAGCAACAGCTAGTGAGTTGAGAAAGAGACTCACGCTGTCTCAGATACACCCACAAATAGAGGAATGAAAAGGTGCTAGTGAAATAAGAGCATGAAGATGGAAGAGATAAAGAGCAAGAACGTAGAAATTTGCAAAAAAAAGATACAGAAAAATACAAATCTCCCCTCCCCACCCCAACAACCTGTCAAGAAGGGCTTTTAGAAGCTTAGCTTTGGAAGAAAAGCGTAATAAGTTTGCAAAGCTTAGAATTGTGAACCCTCAAGGGATATTACAGTCTTTGGTTAGTTTTCTGAGGGAGAAGTAAAAACCAGAGAAATATTAACTAGCATCCTAATGCCATGCCAGTGCCGGTGTACATATGAATTACTGAAACCAAGCCTATATTCTGTCCTTCTCTCTTTCCAGATGCTTTCTAAGTGTACTGTCACAATCCCTGGAGCAAGAAGTGTGCTGTTATCCCTTTGATAGTGCACACATCTTTTCTGATTTCTTTTTTTATGCTACATTGAGAAAGCTGTTATCTTAAGTAATCACAAAAGAGAGCTGAACGTGACAAATAGATGGTCCCTTTTTTGTCCAAATTTTTACAAAAATTGCTATTATTTCTGTGTTAGTAATTGGCTTGGTTTGGATTTTTGAAAGAAATCTCTTTTTGCAAAAATCATGTACTGCGCTCATAGTTGGTTTCTTTTAACACACAGCAGACTTAAGCAATCAGCAGTTAGAAAGAATAATTTGTACTAACTTGTCGTGAGCCATTTATGGATTCTACCTGAACTCATCAAGTCAGATGAAGAGCTATTCTCTAGGTAAATTCATAGATGATGTGCTTTATCAAAGCCCACAGAGCACAGGATCGAATAGCTTACTTAGTTATAAGTTCTCTTGCTAGTTATTTTTCTATTTATTTCCCTCCTCCCTCTTTGTTCAGCCTATTTCCAAGAGCTAATTGGTTTTGGAAAATAATTCCTAGAAATATAAGTTGCACATATTTGCACGTTCAGAAGTGATTCCTGGCATTATGTTCTCAGGTGGGAGGAAATGAGTGATAGGGATATTAAGGGCTCTTCAAGGTATCCAAGTAATTTTGAAAATATCTAGGCCAATCGCAACTACTTGTCAAGGACTTAGCACCCAAATAGTTCATATTACAGACTCTTTGAAATGATCTTCTATCTATTTCAAGTCCCAAGGTCCACACTGATTTGACTTGTGTAGGATCAATCCTGCTAGGCTAAAGCATATGCCAAAAATCTGTGAGAAACTAATAGGCAGGACATTTGACAGCAACACTTAATTCCCTGAACAAATGTGGTGGTTTACCTGACATGAATTAGTTATGCCTTCTGAGTGGACTTTCCTGATAAACCCTCCAGTATGTGCTAACTACAGACCCTGTGAATTTTAGTTCTAAACAACAAACTCTTAGCCACATTTGCATGTACCCTCACAGCTTGCCACAATCTTGTAATTTCCTATACCGCCAAATTGCTTTTCATAAACTAGGGTAGGGCTAATTTAATGAACTGTCCATCAGAAAGCCTTTGCAGGGTAAGGAGAAGTGGAGTTTTCTACAAAGTAATTTTTCAAACATGCTCCCATAAAAAATGCCAAAGAACCAGAAAAAATATTTTAAGTAAGCATTTTAAGGGGGACATTTGTAAAATCAAACCAATTTTAATGGCACATGGTGGCCAACAGCAATAATGGCTGAGTATGGGATGGGACATTGCTTCTGAGCAGAGGTGGCTTCTCTTCTAATGACTGTAAGACTACAGTGAACACAAATTTGAGTGAGGAATTTGAGCCTATAGCCATGAAGCATTATTAGCTTTCATCAGTCCCTCTGTGACATATTCATGGAATCTGGACAGATCCCAGAGGCATGGTTTCTCAGCCCTCATTAGGCTTTGCAAAATAAGTCTCTCTTACTTGGAAATACCTACTTGGCAGGGATTCTCTCTTCTCTCTCTTCTTTCAGTGGATGTTCTGTTGCAATATTCAGGGCTCATACTGGGCCAGATCCTTTTCCAGAAGGGGTGAACCATGCTCACAGCTTGCCTTTAACAGTGAAGGAAAGACTGCTCATGCCCTTATTATTTCCTAGAGCTGA
Source organism: Psittacus erithacus (assembly GCA_009867235.2). Taxonomy (NCBI): domain Eukaryota; kingdom Metazoa; phylum Chordata; class Aves; order Psittaciformes; family Psittacidae; genus Psittacus; species Psittacus erithacus. The sequence goes on along the minus strand of WYDI02008095.1, from coordinate 24,094 downwards.
ACAGATACACCAACTAAAACCATCTTTATATAATGAAGTTCACATTAAAACATCATGAATAAACTCTACCAGAACCACCTTTGTCACTGTCTGCCCTCACTCTCTTTGATACTTGTACTGTGCCAGACCCACTCTCCTGCAAACACACAGAATCAGTGACCTGTGAAAATGTTCCTGATCTTTCAAATATAAGCTCTGTTCCCCCAGACACTAATCAAACAGAAAGCTCATTTATATAATGATCCACTTACCAAAGGCTTTTATTTAGAACACAAAAACATGTGTTCCACTTTCTGCTCATAATACCTATCATACCAGCATGAAAGCAAATTTATATAGATGAGCTGGCAAAGAAATAGTCTTTTAAGTGGCTAGTCCAAGGTTTAATTCACTTGGCCTTGCCAGATAAGAGCATTCCCATCTAAATTTGAGACGCTCAGTCTCCTGACTCAAAAGCTTAGGTGGAGCTCAGCCAGAGCTGGCTTGTGTGAACACAGCACCTAAAAATAATTGTTTTGCCTGCTAGAAAAATAGACCCACTGAAGTCAGGAATGCTTTCTGTTTTGAAGAATGGGAATCAGTAATGTACCAGATGACAACCTTATTTTTGTCAGATGCTGGCTTGTTGCCTTCAAGTAGCACTTCTAAAGTAATTCCTAATTTTTCTAACTTCACATTTGGTTTAGTGAAGTTTTCAACTTCAAGAGGAGATTTAATGATTATACTCACTAAAATTGCAAGGTGACTTCAACACCAGCAGTTCTTTTCCATCTTGCTCTTCATGCTTCTCTGACAAAATTTCAATCACTGGTTCAATCATCATATTTTTTCCTTCAGTTAGAATAATTAAAGAAGTATCTTTGGTCCCATGGTGTGCTCACAATAGTAGCTCTTTGCCTAAAGCAACAGAGAGCAGTTCAGTTAATTGACATTGCTGGCAGGAACTCTGATCTTTAAAGACTCATAGGAGATTTTTATGAGTTTTTTCATGTGGCAACTTTTTATTCCCTCAAGATCTTCTATGAGTTTGTTACCAAAAGTTTGAACTTTTTTAGTGTATGCTGTATATGTTTATGTAGATAAAGGACAGACAAATCAAAAAATTATGACGTAATGGGAGAGTCAGTTGGCATTGACTATAACCACAACCAAAGCTTAGAGTTCTACTTCATGGATGTCTGACAAAACAGGCAAAGATTTCCAAATATTTAATACAAGATATTCAAAATAAAGAAGTAGTATGTCATAAGCGTGCAATTTTTTGTTTTTGTAAAACCAGTAATAATGCAGCCATCTAAGATCGTTGAGAAATATACAATTGTGTGTTCTTTTCAGTAGTATTCTGTTCAGTATTGCAAAAATAAAAATGAATTATGTAAAGTGGGCTTGAAAGACAACAAATATTACTGTTAAGTCTAAGATATTCCACTTTTCTGATAGCAAGAATTAGGAGTTAGGAATATGCTATGTTACAATGGAAAGTTTGATATTAAACAGTTATCATTAGGCAGTACCAAGAAAACCACTTGTTCTCTACATACTTTCCCTTCCATTAACCCAGGAGCCAGAACATTTCCATAGAAAAAAAAGAAGAGGAAATAAATGAATTTCTTATAAACCACCAAATATTTTTGGTCAGACCTCAGTTATTTTCAAAAGCTTCATGGGGTGATGGTAGTTCTGTTTCAAATTAGAAAGATGTCCAAGCTGCGCACATCAGATTGGGGTCTGACTTCCTTAGAACACAGGGATGATGCGATCCCAGGCTGATTCAGTTTATTGTAGAAATAGACAACATATGCAGAGATTTATGAATATAATCAAGGAACACAGATGTTTGTTTTGGAGTTTTATCTACCCTCTTTTCCTAGACAACTTCTAATTTACCTGTTTCAAAATCACTGACCGGGCAAAGGCTGGTTTGTCCAGCCATGATTTCTCCTTTTCTATGAAGCCTAGATTTTACACAACATATCTAGAATCATCTAGTTCCCAGTGCTGAAACTTTCTGCTTTTCCCAGAAAACTTATATTTGTCATTGTTCCGTGATGCTGAATAGCTAGATTACTGCTGGACTCATTCATCAATCTACCTTAGATTTTAATATGAAGACACAGTTGTGTTACCACTGAAACCCATGGTACAACTCTCATTGATGAACACTGCTGGTTACCAAGGAATATACTCTACATATAGCAGAAATGCTTTAGAATCAGTAGGAGCTTTGTACACATACGTTTATATATATCAATACATCAGTTTCTTAGTAGTGGTAGATATGAGTAGATATTGCCATGACCAGAGCCATTGAATCAGTAATAACGATAAATAAATCATTAACATCGAACTTAATTCAGGAAGTAATACTTAATGGAATTCTTACAAGCAGACTATGAACTATTCAAATGCACACTGGTACATGGAAAACAAAGGCTTCGTAGCATTGGCCAAATATTCTGAATCCAGGTTGTCTTAGGTTTTGGCCAAATCAACCACATGGTTCCTTGGCCGAATAAGAATGCTAAAAGCCTTTCCTATAAATATTCCACAGACAAACAAAATCATGGAAGCATTTAGGTTGGAAAAGATTAAGTCCAACTGTTAACTCAGCACTGCCAAGTCATCACTTCCCTCAGCTGTTCGTCGTAAGACCTGTGCTCTACACCCTTCACCAACTTTGTTGCCTTTTTCTGGACACATTCCAGCACCTCAATGTCTTTCTTGCAGCAAGGGGCCCAAAACTGAATACAGTCTTTGAGGTGCAGCCTCACCAGTGCCTAATTATTGGAATGAATTCCCTTTTTCCTTTAAGTCTGGTATCAATCTTTAGAATTTTCCTATTTGCTGCTTTGCTATTCCAGTCCTTTGCAGACAGGATTCTGTTTTGGTTTATTTTTTGTTTGGTTTTTTGGTTTGTTTTCTTTTTTTTTTTTTTTTTTTGCATGTGTGTGTGTGTGTGGTTTGTTTTTGGTTTTTGTTTCAGAAGTTCAGAATTCAGAAATTTGTCTTACCTGACTGCATGATGCATGACAGGAGGAAGAGGAAGGTGTCCCAGAACTGCCATTCTTCATTATTCCCTCTTCTTTGTTTCCTCACCAGTTCTGTTGTTCACAATAAAATCCCTGTTGAGAACCTTTTTTATGCTGTCTACAAGTCCACCTATAGTTTGTCTGAAGTTCTGACTCAGCTTATTAGAGATCTTTAATATTCTCCTGTGCCATTTAGTTAGCTGATCTCAAATCAGTTTTGCTCATATGAGTTGCTCCCCACATGCTTGATTCCAACAAAACTGAGATTTTATCAGGCTGGTCAGCTTCTTTACCTTCCTTTTCAGTTGGTCTTGATAGTTTGATCACATAGACAAAGTACAATTACTCGGCAGGCAAGAACTGCAACCTTTCCACAGTGTATATTGTGCAAAAAATAGCATACTTAGAAATAGTCTTTAAAAAACTTTTTAGAAGGGAATTTTTCATAAAATTAAACAGTGAAAGGCAATGAAATATTAAAAAAACAAACAAGAATATTCTTGTTGTGAACTCATTCTCAGTTTAGATAACATGAATGGCTTTCAAATTATTAACGTTATACTTTCATCAAGACTGACTCTAAGAGGAATACAGGTCTAAAACTGGACTTTAGTGGAACTTCTTAGTTTCTTATATATGTTTTTGGAGAAAGTCAGTTTCTGCCAGAATTATATCTATACAAGAAAAAACAAAGATATGAGCACAATTTTGTAGTCAGGTTTAGTTTTTCTTATTAATTATCAGTATGAAACAGATTACAATTGAAATTAATTTTTCAAAACAGATAAAGATGAACAACTCTCCCATTTCATTGAAATAAGGTCCTAGAATCTCAAAGACCACAAGTTGAAAATTTAGAGCAATTGTTCTGCATCATTTCTGCACCAAGAAATGAGATTAAACCACTACTGAAACATTCACTATCCTTTATTTGCTAGACAAGGACAAACCTTTTAGACAATTGACTTCATCTATGAAGATTACTGACAAAGGATATTAAAAGGTCATTCCAAATGGTGTCCCTTTGGGCCATTTGGACTTGAGTGGTCCTGTCCACAACTTATTTGCCATGGTCCACTGCATTTAGGTATATATGAAAAGAGCTTTGTGCAAAACACATATTGAGACATCTCTGCATGACGTTGTTTTACTTTTTTTCAGAGATTCTGGACAGACCTCATCTTTGTAGCAAAGGTCAGACGGGAAACATCTTGAAAAGAGCTACTGAAGCAATAAGGGAATGTGAATCTTTGTGCTCTTCTGCTCTCAGCCATGAAGCTACTGTACTTTATGAATAAGTTCATGGTTCTTTGTGACTTTGAGACTATTTATTAAAAAAATAAGCCTAATAAGCCTTTGAAAGCCGTCTTTATTTTCAGTTTGAATCATATCATTAAGTGAGGAGGTGGAAGCACACTTAAAATGTTTTCACTGGAGCCACCTTTGCTAATTGAGGGGAATGATCTGTATTTGCAAGAGATGAAATGCCGGTCAATGAAACATAATCACAGAGAATGCATTGGTATTTGAAAATGACAGTTGCATTGAACAATATCTTCTTGAGTTACATTTTATTTTAGAAATCCAACAGTTCAAGAAGCTTGATCATCTGTGAAGCTTATAATCCATATTTCTACTCTCTTACAGCATTCGAGAAAAACAGAAAAAGAGACAAATCATTCCAAGTCTGCCCAGAATCACAGGTTTTACAAGAACATTACATTATTTTTTATAGTTTAAGATCTTACTGATTGTCTCAATACACCCTCATATCAGTTTTTTCAGAAGAATCAGTTGTTTTTCTATTATAAGAGCTGTTGCAATTCCACTATCAATTTCAGAAGAAACCGTTCGAACCTTGCTGAGATAAGCAAGTAATAATATGTCACACCCGAAGCATTATCACATTTATAGGAAACATGCTGTTATTAAAGATACCCAAAAAAGGTCAGTTATGAAAACAAGAAAATGAACAGCATTTCCATACCCAGCCTGCCTGAAATGTTAAAGGTAAGAAACGTAAGCGCTTTAAACAGAAGAAAGCTGCTGTTGTGCAGATATGTCCAAGGCTAAGGACATTTTGCAGCACATTATAGAGGCCAATCTCTCAGACACTGGCTGTGGAAAGGATTTCTAGGTGACAGACTCTGTCCTCCCTTGGCCAAGTATCAGTAGCCTGCTTATCAGCTAGCTTATAATTTGAAGTTTTAAATGGAACCAGCACAACATTTTTGTGCCAAATAATGAATAAAGAAACTTCTGTATTGAAGGGAAAGATTTCTTTTGAAATCACATTTCTGTAACTTTTGAACAAAATCTTGGTATCACATGAAGAGCAGGTGGCCATTTGAAAAATAGGAGATAGGCCTTTATGTAATTTACATAATGTTAAATTTTGATACACAGTGGTACTTATGATTTTCATTTTTTAATGCAAAAAGAATACTGATTTCCTTGATGAAATTTCAGATCAGAGCTCTATGACATTTACTATTTCTAGAAGTATGTCAAGAAAATACACTCATCTCAAAAATCAGACTGAAAAACTGTGATCTTCTGGCTTTTAAAAATCTGCACGTGCCAATAATTCAAATTCTCTTTTCCATGTGAAAAACAGGACATGCCTATTTAATGTAACATGACCATAATGTCATCTTACTGGAGTCCACAAAACACATGAAACATTTGTCTTACAGTCCCTAGGTGAACACATTATCATTTTCTTCCTGTCACTCAGCACTGAGCACGCTAGATAGCAACCTATAATAGAATTTAATATAAATGCACCTCCAGTCAATATTGGAAAAAAGACTGAGATTTTCCTAATGGGATCTGAGTAGCCAAATCCCTTGGGCAGCATGGAAGATCATATCAACCTTAAAATTCAGACAAGCAAAAAATTAAGTCAACATAATTTTAATATGGAAAACAGACATTACCTTCACTACCTTAAAATGAAAATTCTCACATAGATACATACATAATGAATTTTAAAAGGAATGCTTTTGAGAGAAACATCCTTTCCTCAGGAAGGTTTTTAAAAAGAAATATTTTCCCCATTCACCTAACAACACTTCAATATTTTACAACTTCCCTCTCTTTTCTATTTTGCTAATAAATGGAGAAAGGAAAAGAAACAAAAAAAAAATTGAAATAATTTCATTATTTTGAATTTTAGCCTCTGTGTTTTGAATAATTTAGCCCTAGTAAAGGCTTAAATGTGAAGAGAACTGGAGACTTTGATAGCAGGTTAGAAAAGAGGTTTACTGGCTGACTTGCCACCTATATCACACCATTTCTGGGCACATAAAGAAGCATTGAATAGGTAGCATGTTTTTGAAAGCTCTAGCAATGCAGAGGAAACCTAACAGCTTCACATGTGCCCCAGATGTTCTCATTAACATCCACTTAACCTAAGACAAGTATGCTAAAAAATTATCCCCTCCACAAGTCATTTTTTATGGGAAAGGGAATATAGATCTTCTGTCACAATTTACAGCATCAGTCTGCCTGAGGCTGCACCAATACTACTCAGGTAGCAACTCTCATATGCAACTAGTTACACAAAGATTGCAGGTCCAGGCGTTGATTACAGGCATCCATGAGGAACCAAACATCCTTTTCAACTCTTGGATCTAGTCCTTAAAAATAAGCAGGTGATGATAGGACAGTCTCACCAGCTGTTGCCTTTCCTTATACAATGATCAGTTGCTTTAACAGAATCCAATTTGATAAACTAACTTTTATCCTCAGCTTTTCTAGTCCAATTAACTTGTAATAACTAAAACTATCAAGGCAGCTTAAAACCAGTTAAGAATGATCTTTCATGTATACTAACATCTGTTTCTTGGGAAATGAACTACAATTCTTGAAAATAGCTCTCCAGCTGAACCCGATAGAAGACAAATATAGGCGAAGAAGTGATTTATTTAAAAGTACCACGGACATGGAACAGTGAGCGCATATTGATTTCTGTGAATTTAAATGTCACTCTGTACAATACAGCTTTCTTATCGAGATGTGTAATAACATCTTACTATCAGTATTTTCATAATGCACAGATGTGGTGGCAGTTGTGACAAATTTTAAATTCTTCAGATATGTTACTGTGAAATAAAGCATCACTGAAAAATCTGTGTGTATTTATACTCACTTTCATGTATAATATACAAACAGTAATATTTATATTCTATTGCAATATAGAAATATACACTATAGTATATTTTGTTAAGACTCCATCTTGAGACTGGAAAAATAGGAACACATAATTGGAGAAATGCTGTCTTCCTGTAAGAGCTTGCAGTATAAGTGTATAAATGGACAAGAAGGACACGGGATGGAAAAAAAAAAACTTTGTTATGATCACTTTATGATCTGGAACTTACGCTCTGAGGAAGTAAAAAAATTTCCCCACAACACCACAAGAAGCTTCTGGCAGAACCAAGAATCAAACCAAATCTCTTAAACTGCAGTCTTGTGCTCCAACCACATGGCAAAAAATGCCTGTAAAATGTTAAGGGTTTAGTAGGAAACGAAATTGTGACTCAATATGAACAGTTGCTAATATAATAATTGAGTTTATTTTGCGTATCTATCTTCTGAACTGCTGGGCATAGCAAAATTGTTCAGGGAGTGGGTGACTGTGCCAATAAAAAGAACATACAAGTGTATTTCTGATACATCTTTTAAAATCACCTATTTTAAAATGTGGGGGTTTTCCCCATTGACCTTCCTGAAGGTAACTTAGTGCTAGTGTGTTATTGTTCATTATTTTTGTGTGGGAGAGAGAGAACAAAATAGGTTATAGATTGATGAAAAGATAATTTGCTTTAAAAACTGAATACCACAGGAAACAAGACTGCCCCTTACAGTCTGGAAGAGCTTTGATTCTGGAGAAAAAAATAAAAATAAAAGGGGAGACGGATGTTTTCCACAACTGTCAGTTGTACCACACTGTGGGTTAAAACATGAATAGACACATTTGTGACTAACTTGCTGACAAAATTAAATGCAGCTGCTAAAACACTGCCTGCCTAATCTTTGGGTATGATACATTTGAACTACATCACTGAAATGCTATTCTACACTATGACATGTCTTATGGACATCATGCAGATTAGTCCATGCTAAAATCATAGCTAAAAAAGTGTTGACTTGTACTAAAATAAGAAAATAAGTAAATGGAAGCAGCCACTTCTGCATCTTCCCTGTCACACACGCACGCACACACCCCAAAACAAGACAAAGCACAGTGGGGGAAAAAATCCCTCCAAACCCTCTTTTTCTTCAAAAACTACAATGTTAAAAAAAAATGAGAAAAGTTTTGTGGTGCAACACTGATACAACAAACAAGACTCTCCAAAGGGCCTTCAAAGAACAACAATTTAATATACAAAAACCTGGAGGGTCTTTGGACTTCTGGGCCATGAAGAAGGCCACCAACCTGCCTATAACTGCACTAGCCTACAATTTATCTCTACCTATTTTCAATTTCCTGAAACAAAACAAAAAACAATGCCAGGGTAAGTGCCAAGGTCGGAGGCAGATGCTAGACCACATTGCTGCACGGTGCCTAACACAGGATGGAGAAGCGGGGCCTAAGTGAGGTCCCTCCCAGACTACATGTGAAAGAATCAGCCAAATTGCTCCACTGAGAAGGATACAGTCAGACGGAAAGCTGCTTCTCACAGAGGAACACCCAACATGGCTCTGACAGCAAAGGATTCTGAAGAATCCAAGTGAGACACTATCAGGCATAGTAGACTTGGGCGTGCAACAGAACAGAAGATATGATCCATTGCTGCAGATGAATTCCACATGGCTGTTAAACCATGTGCTCTATATAGACAGGATCTAGAGCCAAGTCACATCAGAGGGAAGTCCCTATCTTTCTCCTGACAAATCTGCCAGTTTCCTTCTCAGCTTTCCTCTGGCTCTGGTGCATATACCTTGAGCCTCACTGTACAGACTTTAAAAAAGAGCAAAATTTTATTAGCATAAAATGGAAAGAACATATCACAGGAAGCATTAAAGACTGGGTGTAACCAAACTTAACATAATCTTTCTTTGGTTTAATTACTTTGCTGGCTGAATGTGTTACTGTGCCTTGTTATTACTGAGTATGGAAAAAAAAAAGCAAAACTACACAATAGAAATGTAGGAGAAGAAGGAATAGGAAACAGATGCTGAAGAAAGGTGCAAGTAAGAGTATAATTTGTGCACCATGCAATTATTCTCCATAGTCTCAAGTCTCAGTTGCCTCACCAGGTCAGTGTAATACTATTGTCACCTATAAAAATTACAGTAGTCTTGGTTTTATACAAATGTAATTCCTCCAGATTGTACTTTTCACCCAAAATAACTTTTTTCCATGGCATGCCACAACAGAGATCAACTCTTTCCACATGCGTCACTACCATTCCTAGTTACATTATGTTCAGTTTAATCTGCAGACTTGCTGGGATAGAAGGCAGCAGTTTTTTAGCGTTTGTATCATGTCTGTCTGACACTGTTCAAATAATGTGGTATTAAGGGACCACATTTTTCCTGGCCTAGTATGCTGGGTCTGAAGGGCATTGAACCTCTCTCTACTCCTACAAAGAGACACAGTCCTGTAAGTTGCGCCAGGATTGCTGCTTGTGGAGAGCACAAAGTATCGTACTCTAATAACAAATTAATATGAGTAACATTTTAAAGCTTGCATATTAGCAAATATTTTAGCAGCCATTTTTAAGCACTTGGCTCCCCAACAAAGCCTCTGGTCTTACAAATGAGAGGGGCTGCAGGTCTTGCTGTGGGGATAGGTTTAATGTTGTTCCCTGACTTTAATGCTTAACTGAAAGGTTTCTTTGTGAAATTATTGGAGGAAATTTAATCAGAATTCATCACAAAACTAGATATGTTTCTGAAGGGTCCAGAGGTAGCATCCATAAATCATTGCAGCACACAATCTCTTAAAAGTGACTGAGGGGCCACCAAGACATTACAATGAACAGGAAAAGAAATCTGTTTTGCTATTCAGGCTCTGCAAATAATTAAAGCAGCAGAGTTAAGAAAAATTATATCTACCCTTGGAAAAAATCTACCTTAATCTTCTTTCTTGTTTAAAAGTTGACATAAAAATAGAGAGATATTTTCCAATTAGAAGATACAATCAACCCACTTATACCCAATGCCTTCTTGTGATTAACTAAAATTCCTAATACCAACACACAGTGCTAGAGAATGCATACAGCATATTTTAATCAAATCCTAATGCAGGCCTTTGCTGGTAATGGTCTTTAATTTTCATAAGCATTATTAAAACATTAATAAAGCCTCTTACTCTTTCCTTCAACAGCAACCATAGCTTAATGGCAAAAATTATTAACCTCGTCATAGAACTGTTTGATGCTTTTAACACATTAACTTCTTTTGTATTTAAACTGACTCCAGAAGAACCAATGTGATCTGACATTGTTATAACACCAGCTTTCCCCAACTCTAAAATTTTCTTCTAATCTTTCATAAAAACAACAGATCTTGTCCCTTTTCTGACTATCCTCCTTTTCCAACTATCCTCCTTTTCCAGATCAACTCTAGTCCTAACACAAAATTTTGTGATTTCTGCTTTTAATGTTTTCCCAAGATAAAAGTTTACCTTTTATTATTACTACTTTTATTTTTTGTCTCACGTTTGTTTTGATGAATTACTATACTTTGACTCCCTGACTTCATTTTTCCTCCAGTCTCTTATGATTAAACTTCTCAGAAGTCTTTCACAATGTAAAGAATTTATACAGTCAGACTGCTTTCATTACCCACTGCTGCATGGATTTCTTCCAAATACATAGATTACATTATTCAACAATAATAAGTAGTGCAGCATAATTTTCTTTAATCTGTGATGATACATCAAATTTAAGGAAATGCCTTTGAAAAGATGTTTATATACATCTCAATTCATAAACATAGTGTGTTTTGACTGTATAGGAGACATGCACTGAACTGAATTTAATTTCTGGATACTATAAAAAGCTCATTAAAATACAGAAATTGAAACTTCCTAAAGTAATTTCCACTTACTCTCAAACATACGGAACATAGGTATCTATGTATGTATGTACGTATCTATTTGTAGGTAGAAGTATACCACATTTTCCTCAGCAATGATTCCTCTTGCAACATGAGAATTTCTTAAAGGCAAATCTATGAATCTGGACTGACCATGATTTTTTAACCAGTGTCATAAGCTACTGTGTCTTCTTTGGTAGAAGAAAGGAGAGTTGCTGTTGGCAGTTGTTCTTAATCACTGTTTTATGGAGGCCCAGTGTCCTAAAATACAAAGATGGTTCTTCTTCCTTCTTTGATTATATATAAATTTATATATGTAAACTGCATTACAGACATATTTGCATCTTCTCCCCTAGCCTGTATCAAATGTTAAAGCTGACATCTCTGACAGAGATCTGGACTCTCAGCCTTTTAAAGTGAATTATTAGTTAACTATTGCTACTTTTGTGAAAGGAGAAGCATTTTGCTCTTTGACATCTGGCAATCATTGTAAGCACTAGCAAGTACAGAGTAGTACCTATACCTGATTTGCTTTCAGTATTTTCTTGGTCTAAGTGGCCCCCTATTGCTTTTCTTGAGGGGGGAGGGGGGGGGGGGAAATAAATTAGAAAATCTTTTGGGTGGGACTGGATTTCAACTGCTAGATTTTTCACTACTCTTTACACTAAATCAGATCTTTAAGAACCATCTAATGTGTAAAATCTGTTGTTTATACAGATCTGCAGCTGGCTCTGTCCCAGTTGCTTGAGGGTGATATCTAAACATATGATAATCTCTGTATAAACTGTGGGTTTGAAAAATATGTAAGCTGTGTTTGTTCAGTCCAGGTTGCTTGCTGGAACTGAAGGTTATGCCTAGGTGATAACCATCAAATGTCAGTTCAGATGGATTCCAAGTTTTCCAAAGTTTAATTATGCTCAAGTCACAAGGACATTAAATGGGGACAGGTTGGGTAGAATTTTCAAATATACCACCAGCAGATGTAAACACTAACCCATAGTAACTGTGCTTCCTTGAATCCTGTGGAAGTCAAGTGAAGTAAACAACTTTTAAATACATACTTAATTATGAGATTACATCCTTTGAATCATTAGAGCTGCAATCAGGAACAATGCTTCCTTTCGGCTTACACAGAGTGATGATCCTGCTATTATGATTAACTGCTGTTGAAGGGTAACACAAGGTAAGGTTAAAACATTTTTCAAAAAAACTTAGGCAACAAAATAAACAACTACGTGCGTGACACAACTTGTCATATTAAGGATCTTGCCTTTAATGTGAAAAGTAGGTAAAATGGTAGTTGTTTCAGTTCTGGTACAAGGTAAATTCACCAGTCATCTGTGAAACCCCATACTGCCATGGCATCTGGGATCTTGGGGATTAATCTTAATATAGCAAAAATTACCTTCATTACATCAAGGTTTAAAAAAGCATATTTTTATATGAGAAGAGACTGCCATGGGCAACAAAACAGCAGCTGAAAAAGACAGCTATAGTCTGGTTTTAATGTCTGCCTTATAGAAAAACTGACCAGAAGCGTCAGTAGGTTAGTTTTGGCAAGTTATTTTAGGCTTTTCAATGCTTCCAATCCAATATAACTGTAAATATTGCACCCCTATTTCAGCCACATAGCCACTTTCTATAGCATATTTTCTGCTGTTAGTAGAGTTGGATGATAGAAATAACATATACAGCTCAGTAAAATTGATTCTTTTCTGATCCTTTTCCATAATCTGTAAGCTCCAGAGACCAGGATCTCCTCTGAATTAGATGTCACTGTATAAAATAATCTCTTTAGGAAGATATTCCATAAATGACATGTCAACACAGTACTCTGCAATGGAGTAGCTCCCTATGTGATTAACTCTGATGTGAAATTCATCGATTCTCATGTCTTTACCATTGGACTGGTGCCTTGTCCCTCTGAAACCACACAGTCTGTCTCTCTGAAACCACCAACTTCCATGGAGTACATCCACTACAAGCAATAAAAATGTTGAGTGACATTGGGTCAGGTCATACTTACCAGCATGATCTTGCAGATATTTAACATATACGCTAAAATTCATTTATAAAGTAAAAAAGTGAGAATCCTCAAAATTTATTGCTCTTTAAATCTTTAAATTTCTTTCTTTCTTAAACCTAGTTGACTATTCAAATAAACAGAGTACAGCTGTCTTAATGAAGACTTTCAATTTAATTTGTGTCAATCTTCTCTTCAAAATCCCATCACTTCAATATTCTTGATGTCCTTTCTGTATTTAATTTCTTTTATATGAAATTATTGCAAAATACCCTGTGTTTTACAACCATTTGGAATACATGTGGTTTATCCAAAACCACAGAACTCATAGTATTAAAGTTCAGATGTGAGGATATGTTTCCTGTGTAATAGAGTTAGAAGTATGGCAGGGGCGTGCTCTCTCACAGCTAGTGTAATTTAGCTAACGTGCTGCTAAACCACTTGACTTCATCATTCTTACAAGCTTTTAGTCACCGCTTCTCCTGTGATTGCATGAGGTCTCTATTCAGTTCTGTAGCAAGGCAATATACTTCCATTTCTTTCAATAACAATAATATTACTGGTTGTTTTACTATTGAAACTAGGTTTCTAGACTGTACCTTTAACTCTCCACAAAATGACGCCCACAGTGTGCAGTGGCCTCATTATGCTAGCTTCCCTGTGTCCATATTTGCAAACCTTTTGTATAAGATATTGATCTCACTTCCAGCTATGTTTTCCCTACCTGCTAGAGTGATTTACCTTTGAGGAAGCAGGAAGCTGAACAAACCCAATTTTTGTTTCTGTTTCCCAATTAGGTTCAGTGTTAAGGTTACCTGGGTGACAACAACTATAAATTTGGAACATGTCACAAGCTTAACATCTTTTTGCTTTTCCTAAAGGAAATAAATAAAGCAAAATGCATTTATAAGATTTATAGCATCTGAAATACTACAGCATTTCCCTAAGGATTCAGGTAGGGGGAGGAAGGGCAGGGGTAATCAATAAATTGTCTCATATAATTGTCTCAAAAGAAAAAAAAAAAAAGAAAAAAGAAAAGAGGGGCAGAATATGCTTTTGCTAACCTAGAGAATTTTGGAATCAGGTAGATTGTTTTCTTTGGGAACAAGAGAGTTAAGAGATTACAGCTGAGTTCTCTCTTTGGGGATTTTGAATAGTCTCAGTTGGCTGTGGTTAATTCTGAGTTTTAATTCTCTTCCTCGGCCAGCAGCAAGCACAATTTCCAACAACAGAAATATAAAACCCTCAAATAAAAGTATAAGATAGACTATGATAATCAACACATTGCAAATGCAGTTAGAGAAAGGGAAGTTCACTGCTTTGATCAGAGAGAGAACAATATCCTGACATGGTAAATGGGACAGCTGCTGTACCTCACAGACACTCCTGCGGAAGCTAGTGCCTGCCTCTCGTCCCCTGCAACCCATAAGCCCAATCCTACTTGCTGCTCTCAACATCGTGATCTGTGCGGCTGTTGAGAGGGGGCCAGGCCATCTGCAACTGTTCTGCGGGCTGCCTTTCAGAAGTGCTCAGCCCTCACAATGAAGTCCTGATTTTCCGCAGAGTCTGGCGCCTATTCAGCCATCTCACAGCAGCATAACAAATTTTCAAAAGTGCTTGGCCATAAGCAGTTCCTGTTGACATTAAACACGTCTGTGTGTTTATCCACAGCCGCTGCCTCTTTTGCAGGTCTTTCAAGCATCTCCTTTCCTACTGCCTGTGTCAGCATAATGACCTATCATGTCAGGGACATCTTTAGGGTGCGAGGTCATGCAATACTCAGTCCTAGCAGGCTGGTAGGATCTGTACTACCTTGCTGGGGTCCTGCTGGCAAAGGTGGCATGGATACAGCTGCAGAACATTCTCACCAGCAATCTCACATCGACCTGTTTTTGTGGGTGGAAGGTCTCAGGACCCTCCTCCCAGTGCTCTAAAATGAGTGAGACAGATCTTGGGGGGCAGGGAGTTAGGGAGCAAAGCAAGGTTTAAGTCCTGTGTGTGCGACACAGGCATAGCATTTCAGAGTGTACATGTGGGTCTGCAATGTTCTATGCAGATTTTCCTCAGGCTTGTACCATGGACTCTTCCCAGATTTCTAAACACTGCTCAGATAAACACAGTTTCTCCAGAAATTATTATTCTGGATGGAAACTATGTGCAGATATAGAACAAAATATTACTGTCTTGTAAACATTTTCCCTGTATTTGTTAGTGAGATTGCCACCTACCTCAATATAAGCACAAGGAAGTAAAGCCGAATTCTCTGCTCTTCATAGGTAGAATGGACGTAGGCCACTCACCTAATTGTTTAGAGAAGCTGCTTTTCTTATAAATGTGCCTCTTATAATCTTCACAATAATGAATGTCATTTCCTTCCAACTGCATTTAGCATTGGTTTGATACTGCAAGTATAATGGTGACTTGTTTCATGCCTTTTCCCAATGTATTGTAGTTTGGAAAATGCCAGTCTCATAAGCAACAGAGAGAAAGCATAGGTTCCCTCTGAAAAGTGGACATGCAGAAAGGTCTACTGTAACATGCCACGACAATCACCGAGCCAGGCTGGAGGACAACAAAGGCCGCTGAGGGGCAGAAGCTCTATATGACAGGACACAAACCACAACAGATCACTGGCTCATCTGAAAAAATCTAAAACAATTTTGTCTTCTAAAAAGCCATTTAGTTGCCTTCACTGTTATGTTTTCAAAGGTTATCTGTTTATACAGTGAGTAAAAGGACCTTTTAAAAAATTACTAACTTGACAGTGTCATTTTTAAGTTTCACAACAGCCTACAACATCTTATTCTGTTATGACAAATATTGCACAGATGAAAATAAAGGAATTCTTCTATCAAAGTATGCCACACAAAAGGAGTACAGAACTCACCACTGAATAACTAATGGCCCAAACTACAGCAATGTTATTTTTCAACCTGAGAAACATTCAGGTTTATCAAGCTGTGATGCAAATCTTTTCTACGCATAGAGTGTCCTGCTGTCTTAATACTTGATTCTTTATTAAGCGCATCACATAGCACAGACATTTTTTAAGGGCTCCCCATTCAGCACCATCAAAATATGGCTTCAGAAGTGCCTTTACTTGTAGCATGCATTTGCTGATGATTGCTCAAATGGGCAACTAATAAATTGTGCAGATTGAAAAGCAATTATAGAGAATAGCCCTTTCAGGATGGGTTGCTTCAAAATAGTCATCAGTTTGAAAAGAACTTTGATGGGTAGGTATCTTTCAGCGCAGATTATGAAGGATAGGAAACAGGAGCCTGAGAAACAGAGAGGCTGTTGGTGCAAGGAAATGCTGGGGGAGGTTATGCTCTGTCCAGTGACCATGCAGGTCCCTAACATCCGAATTTGTCCTGTCAAAATCAGCTTTAAAAATCAGTTTATTTCAACAAGAACAAAACGTAATGTTGTCATGTAAAGCCTTAAAGACTGAAAACTATTCCTTGGATTTTTTGCTTAAGATTATTTTCAGACCACATGAATTGTAGCTGAAATGCTAGAATTTCACACTCAGCTCTGGCACCACCTTACCTGTCTCACAACATGCTCAGCTACATTTATGGCTAAAGAAAAAAAGAAGCAGTGGACGCCTCTACTTACTAGCCACAAAACATACAGATGGTCTTCCTTGAAATATCTCCATTCTTTTTTTTTTTACAACATCATTCACTGTCCCTATGTGAAGTCCTGGAGATTCATCCAAAACACACTGAAATCAGTATAAATCTGCAGCTTCCTAAAACTGCAAAAGAACCAGTTCTCCTCTTCCTGCCACACTTAGGTGAGCTCACTAGAAAATTGCTCAGGTGATTACTGTTTGCAGGATCCGGGGCTTTGTTATTGCTAATAGTCCCTGGCACTGTATTTCTTCAGTGCAAACAAAGGCTGCTGATGGCCAGCTTCATGAGTTGGCTGAGCAGGTTTACTTAACTTGTGAACTTATGCATTCAAATACACTAATTACATGACTCAGTACCCATTCCTGACAGTCTCTGGTTAGATAACAATCATTAACTATATTACATGAGGAATCCAGGAAAATAAGATGCTCTGTCAATCATTACTATTTCATCATAACCTTTGCCCACTTTTACTAATATGACTACTGCCTTCTGCGGTATCCTTGTGGCATCAGAAATCTTTTACTACTACTATAACATGTCAATTCTTTTTCATCTGAGGGCCTATTTCTACACTGAGTAGAAGCAACTTAAAAGAAAATATTATAGTCACAGCACTATGAGAGGTGTCAAATGAAGAGAATTAGTCCTATATTTTCAACTTTTCATTGTGTCTTCTTTCCAGCATTAGAAAGAGCAAAAGGAGTAATAAAGTTTTGCAAATGCTAATCTAATGAAGGGGACTTGAAGAAAACAGATGAAAAGATAAGCCACCACCATTTGCTTATTTCCTTGCTTTCATATCCAGTTCCACATAACAGAAACAGGAAATGAACTTATGGATTTCAAAAGAGAAAGCAGAAAGCAGACTCAAGCTGTAGATAATTTCTTCCCTGTTTAATTTTTCCTCACTCTCCCTCTCCCCAGAAAACATGTTTTTTATGCTGAAAATCATTCCAACAAAGGTCAAAGATATCACAGACTACTGCACTATTAGTTACATAAAGAAGGAAATGTTCGTTACTTTGCAAACATACTATTTCCAGAAATACAGGATCTATTTCTACAAGAGAATTAAAGAGGCATTTTTTAATTATTGTCCTGTTGTTCAGTGGTTGAACTGGCAAATAAACAATTCCTTTTAAAGCAAGCTGCACTGATCCATGTGACAAAGTGGTGTTCTACACCAGCATTTCATTCCAGACTTGCAGCAGTAATGCACTATTAGAAAGCATTTCAGAAGTTTTTAGAAGTGCTTCAGAATCAGGAAAAAATCTGCAGAAAAATAATCCCTCACCTGTGGTTTTAAAAAACAGTGACATTCCAGACAAAATAAGTAAATATAAGGCTGACTAATATTCTAACAACATATCCAACCTGGGGAAAATAGGTGAGTTTAGGTGACCTTAGGATGTGAGGATATACTAAAGAGGTGCACAAGATGGTCAGAAATTTTACGTTACTGAAGACCTCACAAGGCCACATGCTCATGTTATGGAGGTTATAAGCTAGAAACTTCTCCCCACATTGGCCTACAAACATTTGTAGTAGCCCTTCTCTAGTTTCAATGTACCCTCTATTATTTCCAGTACAGTGGATGAAATTAAATTTACTCCTGTACCAGCAGAAGAAAGGATGCTTATTTTGTTTCACGTACAGTGAAACCTCAGAAAGGACGGCTAGATATTCAGCATACTGGAAGCAGTCCAGAAGGAGGATGCCTCCTGAGGCTAATGCAATTATGACTCCATTCCGATTGGCTGTGGGAGCAGAAGGTATCATCTAACTGCAAGAACTGCTAGACAAAGGTTACTGTCCTAGGTCCGTAGAGCATAGTGTACCTTGGACTCTGATTTTGTTAGTAAGTGAATTTGTATATGAGAAGTTAGGAGAGGGATAATTCTGACACTGATAGGTCTGCAGGCAGGGTAAATGTTGGAAGTTCAAATATAGTCTTGGGCTCTGACACCGAAAACCGCTGCATGGGGACACACCTCTGCATTTCTACAGAGCAGCTTGCTAAGTCAAGGCTGTAAGGTATTTTATTTCATGGATTATACATGTATTTAATTAAAATTTGAGATAAATATTTGCAGCAATATGTTTCTAAAGTACTGTAAAGTTACATTGTATTAAACATTTATTGCAATCATATGAAATATTCCTTAGGTTAAATATTTACTGTTATTTTCAAGATATTGGTATTGAGCTTCTTATAAACATAGCACAAATGCAAAGCCATCTTTCTCAGAGCAGTATGCTTCTCTGAGTTGCTTTTAGATTTTATTTCCTGATGGATATTTGACATTAATGCACTATGACTTTTTCCTTTATGAAAAAAGGCTCTAGCCCAAGCTAAGAGAAAGTTGTAATTTAAAAGATAGTTTCCACTGTGCTCAGCATTCTCACAGGAATAATGGTTTGTCCTTTTTCTTAGTGCAGCTACGGTATTAAATATTTATATTGATGTTTATTTTGTAAACAAAGAAACCGAATTAAGCTAACACACGAAGCCTACGATGTGTTTTAGTATCTGCATTTGTTTCATGTAGTGGCTGTTATGGAATTGATTCAAAGGAACTTGTTAAATAATAAATAATATTTTTTAAATTACTTCAAAGTATTTTTATTTATTTATTTGAGATCAATTTAAAGAAAAAAATAGAAGTACATATTACAGAGACCATCCAGTTCCTTGCTATTTTATATGCAGTAAAGGTAGTGAAATCACCAGTAAGTATTTGGCTTTCCTGAAGACAGCATGACTGTCACAGTGTCCTTTGGAATTTGGCCTAAGAGCCTCAGCATGTTAGGACTTAGAGCAAGCAAAAGTCTTTCGGTCTGACATTTTGTACAAGATCTTGATCAACAATTGAACAGTCAAACCAACTTGAAGGTGCTGTTTGCAGGGCAACCACTCACATTTATTTAGTTCCCAAAATAACTTGGAATTTCTAGAAAGTTTACTTCTTATTTAAAGCTTCTGCTGCTCGTTACTGCGCACAATAGTGTGTTTTGAGTGGGAAGCACAGAGGCTGTATGCTAAAAGTGAGGTGTTAAGGAAGGGTATATACCTGTCCAGACTTCATAACCCCGGGGTTTGCACATACCTCTTCCTTTGGCATCTTTTGAACAGTGGGATTTCACCTTGATAAGAGTAGCTGCTCTGCATCCTTTTAGCATCAATGTTAACAGAGTCATCACTTCACACTGCCTTATAAAGCATCTGGCCTTTCTTAATCAATACTTTAAACCAAGGGCACATAGAAGGTGTCATAATCCCAGCTGTCTCAGACAACCCTTTAGCGAAGTTTGAAAGGTTGGTTTTTTTTTTTCTTCCTTAATAATCTGAGGAATCTGTCACTAAAAAGGAAAAGGGAATTAAAAAAAAATCAACCCAAAAAAGTAATAAGGACAAACTGAGGAACTGAAGCATTTATTATTCTTTAGATAAGGTCAGTAAAGACTATCAATGCACTGTTATCAGAGAAAAGGTGCTTGTGTTTTCCTGTCTTGTTAAAGCTGTCAGTTGTCATGGCATAATGCACATTCCTCAAGCTCATTTATCAACACGACTCAGATAGACTTGTATATTTTTATGTTCCTGCTTTAGTCTGATAGTGGTCTTTTGCTGTATGTTCTTTAGATTTTACACTCATCTATTCAATGTGTCAAATAATAGTATGGTGTCCTTAGATCTGTTTTCCTTCTCTTTTTTGATCTGATGCTTATTTAAGGATTGAAGCAACTGCAGTTACACATTGCTTCAAAGTTGGCTTGAAAGAGGAAAAAAAATCTGAGGATGCATCAAACTTAGGATGAATTCACTTACTTGGCAATTAACATACACTACTTTTCAAGGCCTAAGATAGCCCTTGTGTACCATATATGCTGAACTGTAGATCTACAAAAAAAAAAAAAAAAAACCACTTTCAAAATCCAGTTTACCAAATACAAGCACTTCAGTGTATATAGTGCATGAATGTTAAAGTACTTCATTGTATAAATTAAAATATTAACCAATATGTGATCCCAATCTTTGAGTATGAATTCCATTGACTGACAAGTTTAAGTTTTGGGGGTTTTAGTATTTAATTATCCATATAAAACCACTAAGTTTTATAACCACTAAGTACATGCCACATTATCTGCTTACTGGGTAAACCCAAGTATCACTAAAATAGAGATTTCATACTATATATTTCAATCAAAATATTATTCATAAACTAAAGAATATGCAATGTGTTGATTATGTTCTTACCCTGCAGAGCACACATTCCAGATCTTTGCCAATCCAACACACTCAGCCTACCAGATAACTAAAGGGCATAGCAGGAACCTGAGAAAACAGTCAAGACACTGACTCGGGCAGCCCGTTATCTAGATGTAGGGAATAAGGCAGCAGGGGCAAGACAAAATGGACATTTTAAATGTCTTCAAGCTGATTCTTGAAATATATTTGAAGATAAAAGGGGTCATACTTGGTCATAGTGTACTCTGAACATATCAATGATGAATGGGTGGCAGCATTCATACAGATAAGCATTCTCTACATATATTTGTTGTAAATTTTACATGCTTAATTCTCCTTCTGTCACATTCTACAGTGAATTGCAGAAGGAAAAGTCAACTGCAGTGATAAATTGCATAAGATACAATGAAGAGTATTCATTACAAAATACAAGTAGAGAAACCACCATGTCCCAAACACTTTTATAACGAAGTCTCAAGGAAATAGCTCTTACTGAGTAGTGTCAAAGTCAGCATCAGAAACACTGGCAGTCAGGCAGTTCCAGCAGTGCTGATAGAGTCATTCTTACCTTTGGCCAGGTCATTGATGCAAAATAACATCATTTGCACTCAAAGGTAAACTCATGACTGCAGTGGTAAAAGATAGCGCTATATCTATGACATCACAATTTTCAAAACTAGTCCCTTTAGGTACTGAAAATTCAATTTGCCTATAACAGAGCCTATAACAGGCAGAGTACTGCAGTGGATCCACTTATTGCTTCCCAGTATGCCCCAGACAAGCATGACATACTCCCACTGTCTTTCTTTGGACCTTGGTTTTGAATATAGTCTCTTGCCCGCAAAAGCACAAAGGAATAATATTCTGCCAGGTATATTTTATATATATAAAATACACATAGGATCACCATTGGCTGATCCTAACAATATTGTAAAAATACCTTTTGTCCATCCATTTTTGATAATATATACTACTGCCCAACTTAAAATGGGTTGTGATATGAAAAACACATTCAGGTGAAACAGCAAACAGGGATTGTATTATCTTGAAGAATGGTTTACTTAATCCTCAGCTGTCTAATCTGACACATTAGGTTCATTCTAGACCCTGATTTTCAAAAAATGCCCGATGTAGCCTTTTCCCTGAAACTAGCTATTGGTATCTCTTTTTTGAGAATCATAAAAATTCACCTTACACAAGCCATTTTAGAACTGAGATATCAGTACTAGTGTGAAAACAATGGTGCCCCTTTTATGAAAACAAGCACAATGCATATAATAGAAAGCTTAGGAATCTAGGAGACCTTGTTAACACAGCAAATTAGTGCAGTTCAGTCATCCTGTTAATGTCCTATAAAGTCCTTGATCTGATAGTGATGTGATACTAAGAACTGCCTTGATTTTTCAGGCCAAAGTGCCAAAACTGGCTAAGAAATACAATGATGCTGTCTAGAGAGCTTTGCCAAAGCTGTCTGGAGGACACCCTCTCAAAATAGTTAGGCGTAAACCAACTGTTCACAAGACTTGCAAGTTTTATTTCTAAACTGAATAATGTCTAAAAGAAATATATGTCAGATGCATAAAAATGAAACCAAAACCTGAAAATAAAACTGAAGAGCAGGATAAAGAGTTTCCTACAACTTTCTGTCAAGCTGCTTTACGCTGCTTTTCCTGGAGTTATCATTCAATAGCTCTGTGCCTTAAAATGTGGCACTTTTCAGAACATTGACTTAAAATAATAATTACAATTAAAATATGTTCTTTTGGCAAAATAAGATTTCTTGTGTTTTGTATCCATCTTACCTGGAAATAACCAGTGAATTAAAAAGAACCTCCTCCGCACTCTGTACCCCAAAAATGTACTTTTCTGTTTGCACAGCCCGAAAGAGATAACTGTGCACTTGACTGAGCATTTAATATCAGGAAAGTTTTTAAAGTTTTCTGTTGCAGAGAAGGGATTGCTCAGAAAACTCCTTCATTGCAAAGATGCATAACTACATGAATTACTTACCAGCAATAAGAAAGGGGGAAATGTTGGGTGAAATTAAATGAGATAGAGCAATGGAGGGAAAAAGGAAAATGCTAGAAGATAAATGAGCGCTAAAAAGGTCTACTTGCTGTGCATAGGGCTGCAGAGCCAATACTAGCAATAATGGCATTAGCATACTGAAATCATGCATGTGCAGAAGCATGGAAGAAAGATTGCACTGTGCCTGTCCGCAGGAGCCCAGCCTTAGGCAAAGCTATCAAACTTGTTTCAAAACTTTGTAGCATTCAAATCAAAGAGAAAGGACCATCTTACACATATAAAAGAAACAGAACTTCATTCTCAGCTTAATTTAGGGAGGTCTGAATAGGACCCTGGGTAAAGAAACCAGAGAGAATTTTCCTGCTGACAGGCTGAGATTTCAGGGCTACTCCAGACAGTGTCTGCAGAGCACCCATATTACTCCTGCATAAGGCTATTGCACATGCCAGGAGCACTGTGAGTACCTCAGTCCCTGGGTTTCCCACAGAGACAGAAAGTACACCAAGGCAGGTGCTGGAAAATGAGTTGATGCTTCATATCTCAGATGTAATGAGAGAATACAAGGGGAGGGGTGAATGGGGAGGAGGTTAGGAAGGGAAAAATCATAGAGGTAATTGAGGAAAAAATTTCCTATAAATGCTAAACAACCTTTAAGAAACATGATGCCAGTTGAATAACTGATGATAACACTAAATGCTGGTTGAAGGGAGGGAAAATAATTGTAAAAGCAATACAATAAAGTTCAGGGCAACATGGACAGATTAGGAGCACAGAGTTTAGATAATCAGTTCCAAGATGAAAGAGGCAATGTAATCAGGCAATGAGTAAAGAAAATCAACATCGTCCTCTGTTCCAAAACACTATTGAAAGGCTCTTAGCATTTTCATGAAAAAATGTCTTCATATCTTCCATACTGGCCTGGGTTCAGCAGTAGCTGTCATTTTTTCTCCTTCTTAGTAATTGATGCAGCACTGTGTTTTTTGACTTTCAGTCTGGGAACAGTGCTGATAACACCGATGTTTTTAGTTGCTGCTCAGTAATGTTTACTCTGACCAAGGACTTTCTGAGC
>WYDI02008094.1:507-17487 GCA_009867235.2 Psittacus erithacus | reverse complement strand
GGTGTCCCTGCCCATGGCAGGGGGGTTGGAACTAGATGATTTTAAGGTCCTTTCCAACCCTAACTATTCTATGATTTGATGACATTTGGTTCTTTTATGTAACATTTAGGATCATTCTGGACCCCAGCTGATGAACGGCTTCTATATTCTTGGAATTTGAGGGCAGAGCTGTTGTTCATTTAGCAGTAAATGCTAGGACTGCATGGAAAGAATGTCATCCCTAACTAAAATCAAAGTCTAATCGTTTGGTTTCACTGGTGACTCAGATGACAATAACGCAATACGGACAGACTTTGCTAACCCCTCCTCTTTTTCTTACTGCATTACAAATGGCTAGTAAAAGAAATGTAACTAAAAGCTGATTCTGCTTAAAATGCAATTAAATATATCCACATTCCATCTCCTGTCTTGCTCTGATTTTCTTGTATGCAAGAAACAGCACTTTTCTTCTTGCCTTCTCAGCCTCTGTTCATCAGCATCTTTCGTGATTTCAGGATGCTTGTACTATAGGCCAGTTTTTCAAAACCCCAGCAAGAAATGCTTTCCCATACAATTAAGTTGCATACACACACAGCTAATGTCAATAAAGGTAGAAAGGTATGCTAGTGAAGACCCAGTCAATTTATTAAACATCCTGCTCAGATGTTTTATTTACAGTCAAATCCTGTTGTATAAAGCAGTCCCTCTTCCCTCGATATATTATTATATCTCAGTTTGCAAATTACTGCCTTTCTCTTTGTATGTCTTATGAAATACTGAATTCATTTGTGTGTGTTCTTTGAGTATGATGTTTCTACTTCTTTTAAAAAAAGATTTTGGACAATGAATTGAAAGTATATACATAAAAAAGTCCATGAATTCAGCCCTTTTAACCAAAAGAAGTTGTATCGCAAATTTAACCGAATTAAAGGCGTCACTGAGCACTGTCTTTTGTTAACAAGAGACTTGGAAACATGGCTTATGGAAACCTGTCTGTTTTCCTTACTATCTTACATTTCATTATACCCTTTTTCCCTTATAAATATACACAGGAGGAAATGTGCATAGCTCTTTCTACAGTTTTCAAAATGTGACTGTTTGGGGACAGATGAAAAGTACAGGCTGTTCTGACAGAAAAAGAGAGGAAGCCAGCTTAATAGATACTGAGATATAAGACCAGCAACTCATTCACATATTTGTTATAAAAAGGCTACTTTTGACTAGTGATACAGGCAAATCAAGCCTCTTTCAGACTCCCCAAAGGCTTTTGTGTGACTTTCCAATTCTGTGTTCCACAGCTTCTAAATTTGCCCTCAAGTAATATTATGGGTACACTAGGAAGGAGACTTTCAGTCAGTCATCTACATTTGCTTGTGTTTGTCAAGGAAAACCTGGGATGGATGTGCAGCTTCTATCTGATTGAGTCTGCATCTGTGAGCAGGTTCCAAGAAACTTTATCTGGCACAGGAGAATAGTAAAGGCTTCCCTTTTTGTACCAGATCTGGTCCAGAGATACTAAATTCCTCCATGATAATGAGCTGTCCAGAATAGTAATAAGAAGCCAAAAGCGTGCTTTTGGTTTAAACTGTGCTGGAATGTCTGCTGACTGCGGCTGACTGCAATTCGCAAAGGTGTACCCGAGCAAACTTGGCCCAGAGTGAACAGTGAAACCTTATCGGGTGCCAGATCTCCTGGGCTATACATGAGAGGTATAGAATTACTGCATGTCTAGCACAGCTGTGACAGGCAGAGTAAGAGAAGACTGCATGACAAGTAAATAAAGCTATTTCTCTTCACAGTATTGTAGTTCCTGCTTATAAGGCTTTTTCCTGGGCTTTAATGCTGCTGGGACAAAATAGTTCTGTCGTCTTCAGCCACATTTTGCATGCAAAATACTTAGAAAACAACACTTCTGTGCAGGTGCAGTTAATATGGGTACTGAATAGTACACAAACAATTACCTGTCTGGCAAAGTGGATGGAGAAATACTTCCCATTCAGGTCTCTGATAGGTGGAGAGTGGAACTGTGGAAATTCCCTGGACTGTGTCATTCTAAGTTTTGCAGATGTTCTCCCTATGGCATTTTCCTCCCATCTCCGGTTTAGCTACAGCACGAAAATGTTTTGACCAACACTACAGACTAAGGAAAGGTCATACATGTACCTTCTCGTGACATGTTTTTCTAACCTATCTGCTGTGGGTAGTCTGCAACCTCCTGTGCTGACAAGTCTGTGATGGCTAGGGCTATGATTAATGGGATTTCATTAATGCTTGTGCAACTATCCCTGAGAACACTCAGAGGTGCTCTGGCCTCCTCCTTACACTGTGAACCTTGTAATGACAATATGTGCAGGCAGATATGTTAAAGATTTTATATCCAAAACTTTTTCCCCAGGCAATATGGGTAAATAATTATTCGTATTGGAAATGGCAATGCATAATAATTATGGCTACATTATCCTAACAAGAAGGAAGAGTAAAACATCCTGTTATTGACATCCTAGTGTTCCACCTTTGGGGAGCGATGCATGGCAGTGTTTTAGGATTAGCTGAGAATCCTTCCTGCTCTGAGCATGGATGGGAAGGAAGAGAGGGAGAAATATATAGGCTGGATATTCAACAGTTATTTCTTCTTCAGTGGGAGAAAACAGTTTGTCTGCAAAGGAAATGGAAGGATTGAGAGCAATTTTTAAGACAGATGTACAGTGCTGAAAGTACACGGAAACATGTATCTTCACTGTGCCCCTCTTCTGAGCTAGCAGATGGGAGTAGTCCAAAAATTCTCTAGTTGTGTTAGCTGCACGCAAGTGAATAATATTCTCCCCCTCTTTCTTCTCTGGTTTGCTCCTATGCATATTTTACACTGTGTCATAAGGCAAATATCTAGTCTTGGGTTTTTCTTGAAGTAGTTATTAAACTGCTATTGCTATATTTGCCTGGTGTAGTGCCTCTCTCTATTGGTGGAGTATATTCAACAACTGCAATAAGTTGGGGGTGTATTGGGGAAGGATTTACTGGTGCCTGTGATCTCCTTGTTACTTGTTTTTGATCATCTGCTACTGACAGTCTGACACAGATCAGCCTTTCTTATGCTCCACTTTGTTATCTACAGATCATGCTGCCAGCTCTTTTTCTTTAGATTAAGTTTATTTGAAACGACTGGGTTTTATTTTAATTTTGAACTCTTGTACTGTGATAACATGATACGTGAATATACCTAAATATCTTATGCCATGTTGCCTTACAGTAGGAGCTCTGGCAGGGCAAGGTATCAATGACAGTGAGAGATATAGAAGGCTGACTAATGTACGTTATGAATATAAAACTGCTAGAAATGGAAGAAAAGTTCCTGTCGACTGTCATGATTTTCACAGGATTACATGCGTTTCCATTATTCAGAGGTATTTATGCATATTAAGGAAGAAAGGTAAGGTTAAAGAAACTGCTATCACAATTCTTGTTTCCTGTGACTTTGGAAGAAACAGTAATATGCGGTTTGCTTATGGTGGGAAAACTGGACAGAAGAGTCAAAAATTGTTCATGGATCTGGTGACAGTAATGCATACAGCATATATATATGTATAGTATAAAGACAGCTCAAGGATTCAAGCAGTTTGCCAGAGCAGAGACTGCAAAATGCAGCTTTGTACCTGTCCTGTGGGAGAAGAGAAAGATTAACATAACAGGGGCTGTAGATCCTAGATCGATGGGCCGTCTATGTTTCTGGTAGGTATGCATTGAACAGAAACTGTTTAATATAAAAGGAAGCTATGTAGCTGGTTTAAATACAGTTTCCAATTTCCTATGTGTAGGTATAGGAACAAAGGTCCAAATACTTGTCAGGTGCAATTGTTCATTTAGAAGATGCAAGAATCTATGCCAGAGTAAATGGTGAGGAGGCAGAAAAGGGCCTGTGTCAGGGGGAGCTATGGGTCAACTCTCACAAGATTTCTAAGTTATGTTCTCAAATTCTTAAAGTAGTGAAATATGTTTTTCAAACCCTTTACTCTTATCCAACCAAGTAACTTTTTTTTAGCACATTTTTCTTGGTGTTTGTATGTTTTGTTTGTTGAGTCTTTTTTTAAGTATCTTAGCACTGGAACTTTATATTACTACTGCCTGCTAGAGTCTTATTAAAGTTCATAAGCTAAGGATAAAGGCTTGAAAATGAAAGCAACAAAAAGGGCAAGAAAAATCCTTAATTCTTTCAGTTTTTTGTCTGGGGACTTAAAACATTAAATATAACATTAACAATTCTCTAGAAAAGCTAAATGTGGTGATGAAAGTGCCTTCTACTTTTTTTTTTTCCCCTAAAGCTTTTTCTGACATAAACCAATAATGCAATGACATTTTATTAAGACTAAGGCAATAACTTCAATCAAGTTTTCCAGTCCCATCAAGCACTGCCACAGTTAATGAGGATGGAAGAAGTCTTATAGGCTCATTGTGCATATCTAAGTGTAGCAGCAGGTCAATTGTTTCCTCCCTGCCTGACTCATCCTGTAGATTAAGATGACCTCCACCTTTTCTATGGTAGGAAAGATAGCGTGGAAGACAAAAAGCTTAAAATTAGCAGACAGAAAGAGCTGATTTCTGTCTCTGGACCTCAAACCTTCAGTAATAGGTGTCTTAACTCAGAAACATTGGCACCTGGGCTTTCAAGTTGATAGAAAGTAATTCACCAGAAAGTGCTTTAGAGGCGCACTTGTGCGCTCTGGTGTTTAAAAACTAGAGTTAGTTGAACAGCTCTGAAGATTAATGAGAAGAGCAGAAGAAAATTAGGTTGGGGGGGGGGATAGGTGTCTTTTTTATTAGAAAATGCGGGTTTTTTTTTGACAAAAATTGTTGTTCAAATGTTTTCTTCAAAACTCATCTTTCACTTCTCTGGGATGAAATTTGTGAGTGTGCTCATGCACTCAGTCGCTATTCCTCCTTAATCCCTAGGGTAAAATACTTGTCTTAGTTTTCAGGTATCTATAGTCTTAATTCTTCTTCTGCCAGAGTCAAATCAGTAGCTTTACAGCACCTCACAGCCGAATGGCTTATCTTCTTTTCTGGTTTAAGTATTTCATTATTTGATGGGAGTATGAGAGAAGTTTTAGTATAATTTTCAGTTTATCCTGATGTAAAAGGAAAGTTGTCATGATCATTGTATATTCTATGCCATTCTTATGAATATTTTAGTGGAATTGTCCTCATTTTTCTCCTGATGGTAAGATCTCTGCTATTTTTTTTTTTCCAATTTTCAGAACAACTTGTTTCATTTAGGCTATAGTCATTTATCTTATGCTGCTTTTAGCTGACCATTTTAAGGAAGTCTGGATCTCATGCAGGATTATTAGCCAACAGTCTTTACATGTCCACTTGTTTTTTCAGATGAGTCACTATTTTGCCTTGCAGAGTTCTATGTTACTTCTGTGCTTCCTGCCCCAGAGAAATAAAGAGGAATTTTCACACAGGTTATTGTGTCATAGGAATGGCTGGGACCTGCCATCGAAACTCAAATTCATTTAGAAATGCTTGTAGGCCCTGCCCTAAAGAGCTCTCATTTCATATGAGATAAGCAAATACAAATAAAGAGCAAATGCAGTGGCCACACTGGTCAGTACTGTAGACTTTGACCTGGGGATTAGAGTTATGACACAAAATACATGATGCATGCTCAGACATACTGCATAAAGGTAAATCTAGGTCTTTAGATGAATCACACAGGATAAAGCTAGGAACCATTCTAAAACTAACTGTTTGGGAGTTTCACTAAAATACAGTGGCATTTAGATCCTTACAAAGAATTTGTGGTGGTTATCATCTACTCTGGGTTTTTTTTAAGACCTTGCCTCAGTTGTATGTCTAGGATTGCTGTATTATGATTTTACACTAAAATTGGAGATTGGCCTAAGGTTCAAAGGGTAGGGATGTGCAAATCAAAGTGGTGGGTTTGTATCTTGCTGGTTGGAGCCACGTATAATACTCTGTTCGTGCCTTGGTTGCAAACTTGAACAGTTTAAACTGAGCTTAATTTATTTTAATTGTGCTCATATAAAAACCAAATGAACAAACAAAAAAAGGGGTGGGAGGTGGGGAAGGCCAAAACTACATAGCCATGAATGCAAGTGGAAATGAATGTGAAAAGTTGTTCTAGTTCACATTGACTGGCATTCACTGCATTAACCTGTATTTTCACTTGACCCTGCAAATGCTTCTAAACAGCTGAATATATAGAACAAAATCTACAGCCAACATTAATAAATTGCAATGCCAGGATCTTAAGGTCCTTGGTAACTGTAAATCAGTAGAGCTGCAGAAATCAACTGAGTTGTGCTAATTTACACAAGCTAAGCATCTGACCTTTAGTATTCATTAGCATCATTAACATTTCTTAAATGATGACAACTGGAATTTGAGAACAGTACCAAAAATAAGATAAAAAAACCACCTTTGCACCTTCCCTAGGTGAAATACAAAATAATTCGGTAGGTAATTAAAATTCTTGTAAAAATTGTGATTATCTAGTTTGTTCTCTGCAGAGAATTAGAATAAAATCTACCAATGTCAAACAATATCTTCCAACATATGCCAGAAGGACTTCTTGTTAGAGGTAAAAACAGGAATTTGGAATGGCTTCCACAGTTGTGTCATAAAAAAGTCTTATGGTATAGCTCTTTTTATTTTCTTCTCCTTTAGACTGCATTCAAACACAAACAATTTGTGAGCCAGAAGAGCTTGGATACCTAAGGATTTCTAATCTACATATTCCCACTTTGAGTCAGGTACTGCTTTCTACATTTTATAAGAAACTTCAAAGCACTCCTTGGTTTCCCTCAAGCCAAAAGTTTGGAGGGCCACATACCATTTATTTATCTGCCTTCTTAAGCCAAGCATCCAGGCTTGATGTATGAACATACACTTCCAATTAAATCCATGCAGACTTGTATAAATGTACAGCAGGCCGATACTGTTGCGGTTAAATTTAGGTTACTTTATTTTGGCGTTGTTCTGATTCAGGTTTCAGAAAATGATGAGACAATGAAAGCAGCAACCTGTTCACCACACTTACAGCAGCAGTCTCTAATTGTCAAACTCCAAGACAAACTGTAACATACTCTGAACCAATTAAGTCTGCCTACGTAGAAGAGGGTTTCTAGAAGTGGGCAAATTGAAATGCAGACTACTGGCAGCCTTCTGAATCACTGTGAAACAGCTGTTTGATTTAAAATCTGTTTAGATATTCAACTTTTTTATTTCTTTTTTTTTTTTTTTTTTTCCTTGGGAGCTTGTTTTTAAGGAAGATATAAACACTTCTCAAAGCTTTGTATGTTAGTTGTTTTGTGCAGCTTCTGTCTGGCAGGTGGAGCATAAGTTAATCACATCTACCCTCATTTGAAACTGTGAGCATTACTGTAATCCTCAACAGTGTATACCTTCTTAGACATTGATTGCCTTGCTTGGAACTGCCTTTTGGCAGATTTAAAGTAGTAGTAGTAATGTGCTAAGCAAGCTGCCTTGATGGGAGAGATGACTTTGCTATGACTGGATGTCTTTAGCGCACACTGATGTTTTCAAGACGAACAATCACTGTCCTGAATCAAGTATTTTCTTGTTATTTTGGCAAATGATCCAGGTTTACCCGACCACTAATAAAAACCCCAGTTCATTTATTTGAAAACTCTTTTGTTAGTTATGGAAATAGTTCCACAGATCAGGTACAGCTCTGTACATACAGAATTTGCAAGATGCTTATCACTCCTTTGAAGTGAAAAGCAATTTTTTTTACAAGAAATAGTTATGTTCTGGTCAATTAACTTCGCAATTTTTTAAAAATCAGTCTTCCTCGCTCTTACTTATTCCTTTGGGTTTGGTGGTTTGGTATTTCTAAGTAGTAGAATGTAATGTCATTGTTTCTATTTCTCAGTAAACAGAAAATAATAACAGCAATGATGATGATAATGCACAATGTTTCATGTCTAGTGCCTACTAATAAATTGGATTTAGAGTGTGCAGGATTCCCATCTTGCCCATGACAATGCACCATCTGATGAAGAATCCCCTGGAAATGTCAGGAAATGTAAGGAAGGAACTGCTATATGGTGTGATTAGTGGAGAAGAATTTGACCTGCAAAATATATCATCTGCTTAAGATTATTTTAGTCTGTGCTTTAGACTGTGGCAAAATTTTGGAAGTGAAAGCTCCTTTTTGTTATCATTAAAGCAATATGGGAAGATCTTAAGAGCTAGACTGAAATTATCATTTTTTTAGTAGCTCTTGAATCCACCCTCGGGCGTGAAATACACCTTCTAAACAGATGGCCAGAGATATTTTTCTGTATTCCCTGATTCATTCTGCGAACCTGTTATTGAGAATGAAAGCAGTGAGAAATCACAGCCAGAAATGAAGAGGCAGTCTCAGAGGCAGCTTGTCCTTGTGTGTAATAAGGCCATTGATGTGATGAGGATTCAGCAGCAGTGCACAACAGTCATTCCAGCTACTTCATGTGTTCTTGCAGCAGACTGAGGCATAAGGCACACAATTCACAGGACAATAATTTTTATGATGCTTTGAGATTTCCTGCTTAAAGTCTAGTTAATTGTTAGGTGATCTGCTCACCTTTATGACACCAGTGTGGCAGGATGGGTACAGAAAGGAGACAGCCCAGTAGTTGCACATGAGTTGCCGTATTCAGAGATGCCAGATGTTTACTGCAATAGGAGATGAAGGCATGTGCATAGCACCTGCAGCCTGCTTCCTGTGTATCTGGTTGGTCCTGTTAAGCAACAAATCCATGTGTCAAAGGGGAACTTGCCCATATTAAGTCAGTCCCTGTCCTCTGTGTCCTTGAATCATAATGAATGCTTACATTGTGCTATGGTGTGAGCTGAGTCTGGAAAATCAACTGAGCCCAAATAGGGAAAAAAAATACCAACAAAAGTACTTTAACTGCAACTCTTCTGAACTGATCCCTCTTAGTCCTCTGTGACAGAGATGTCCCACTTGTCTCTGTGCTCCTTTATATCCACTGAATCCTGCTAGACCCTTTCTCTGTTCAGTTGTTTATGAAATGCACTCTGCCCATGCTATAAAACCAGTCTTTCTGCCTAATCCATTCTTGGTGTGGCAAAGCTCAATGCAGAGCACAGAGAAGCCTTGAGCTTGTTCTGGTTTAACTTTACTTCTTCATTCACTCTTTTGGTGGCTCAGGGCCTGGTATTTGTCTGGTGCAAGGTGAGGAGCAGTTACAATCCGTTCGTGTCTAACACAAGGGTGACAGTAAGGCTGTGTAAACTGGTTTTCCCCTGCCACATCTGCATTTCATGCCCTGTCCCACAGACCCCACATATTCCAGAGACATCACATCTGGCACTTTGTTCACAAACAGAAGATCAGTAGGTACTAAAACTAGAGATGGTGGCTGATTGGTGACTGAAGTCCCTCTGATAAAAGAGTTGCAAGGACAGCTCTGGTGACGTGTAGAATAGCAGTTGTTCTCTGGACTCTGTGTACTGACTTCCTGCAATTAATCAGTTGCTTTTTTTGAATGGGCCTTCAAAGAATGAATCCCAGGCTGTAGCAGTTAACACCTCCAAGATGTCTTTGTTACATGCTTTTTTAAACATCAGTACTTCCTCATGAGTTCATTAATTTTGATTTCACAAAAATCACTGCTGTACATCCAGAAACAAGTTAAGAGGGGCTGCACTGTAGCAATTTTATATTTTTTTTCTTACTGACCGGAAAGAGAAGCAAGAGCAAATCTAATGCTAATGCCTTTGTATAATATAAGCAAGGGAATGTTCCTAAACTGCCTGGAGTTGGATTTTGCCTTGTCGTTATGACTAGCATGCCTGAAGATCATATTTAGGCATTTTTCCATACATTGAAATATCTTTTTATGGCTCCTTTATTTCTCCCTATTTTAATCCACAACATAATCGAGTACAGGGTGTGCCAAAGATTTAAATCAACAGTCCAAAACAAATAATAACGCTTTCTGGTCAGATTCTATCATCAGTTGTGCCAGATTTGTACAACCCGATTAAATCAGGGCATATTCACTGCATTTAAATATCACATAGCCTGGCAGAGGGAGAGCTACCAGAAGGTCACAATTCATTTCCAACAAATGAAAATGTTCAGACCCATGAATAAAAGATAGATTTCATTAACAGAGAGATTCAGCTCGTCAACCCAATGCTACATAGCCTGTGTCAAAAGAAATTCCTGGGAATGAGTTAATGAGTTTACCTTAAGTAGCGCCTGAATTTCTCCTGTTGCCCATTAATTATTTCTCTGTTTATCTATCACTGTAGAATACTACATGAGGAACTTATAGTGGAAGGCACAGATACTTCAAACCATAATGCAAGCATTCAGCTTTGCTTGTATGGCAAATCACATCTATGAAGTTTTGAGGGATCAGAATCAAAAACTGAAATGTTAAAATGAAGGAAAGAATGAAACATGATTTTATTCTTTCTGAACTAAGTCCGAAATATAGCAAAAAAAAAAAAAAAAGACTAAAGACTAAGTTTTTATTTACTTTGCACATTAACACTTGTGGTTTAACTCATGCTTTGAGGAGGTGATATAAAAGTACCAGAAAATGTTTCTTTATTGGATTTCTACTGTGGCTCACACACTTGAATCAGAGGGTTGGTTAAATAAAACATATGCCTTTTCACTGGGGAAACTGTTACCAAATATGTCTTCTTGAGACAGTGCCTTTCCATCTTGTACTCATCATTCTGTAAGCCATTGTTTTAACTTAAGCTTTTGTACTTATTCTGGATAATTCACTAGGTCTCTCAGGACATTCTCCCTTGACTTTTTTGTTGCTGAAAACAGATTTAGTACTGACAGGCAGGGTCTGGTGTAGGTGTAGGAAGACAAACATACCTCATACAGATAAAAACCAGAAGTTTTTATAGGTTAGGTTATGAGGGAGTAGGGGATCAGCTTGGGGAGGGAGGGGTCTTTTCTATTTGTTTTGAAAAAAATACAAAGAATCCTGCAGAGGTTTAAGGTAAGATAATATTTTAATTATTCATCTGCCAAAGTAACACTTGGATCTAAGAGCTGCATACTTTCCACTCCAAATTATGACTCCAAATTATCAACCTTAGTTTCAGGAAAGTCCTTTGAAATGCCACCAAACTACAACATTTTGAGAAGTTTTTCAGTTTCACCAAAATGTTCTATGGGAATGTATTGACTTTGATGAAATTTGGCAGGAAAAAGTGTCTTCATAAATAGTTTTTCATAAATATTTTATACTTTGTTATGATAAGAAAATGAGTTATGTTGAATTTCTGCTATATTAAAACATTTTGTTTGCACCTGTTGGCTTTCATATTTATCTTACTGAAATTAAACATCATTTACCACCTGAAAAACCATTTTCATTCTGAATTGGACCAGAAGTGAATGACCAAATTTTAGAGCTTCAAGAAAAATGGAAGTTCAGTTCTGCTGGAAAGTAGATCGGCCTTGGTAAGATAGATTTCTGCGCTATTTAGTACTTGAAGCTTGTGACCACTTGCTTATGAAATCATCAGACTTTTGTGGCTTATTTTGTAAATTCTATCCAAAAAATTACAGTCACAATTACCATGTGCTTAACTTGTATATGCCATTACCACAGACAGAGACATGGAAGGTGATGTAGTTGCCTAACTTGTGTAAGAAACCACCTCATTCCTGGAGATTCTTTGTATGACATATACAACGTGCAGAAGTAATCCCATGGACTTGCCTCTGGATTATAAAATGACTTTTCAGATTTAGCTGGGCAAAAAAATGTGGGTGATTTGCCTCCACCCCTTATTTTTAAAGTAATACAAGGCAAATTAATAGATTTTTATACAACTGACACAAGGGTAATGGAGGAGAGAGTGAAACTTTGCCACCTTAAAAAGTTTTTCATCCTAATTTTTCCCTAGCTATTTGCAGGGAGTAAACTTAATTAAAAATTTCTGGTCTTTCAATTTATTCTGTAACCACTAAACAAATATCAGCAAAAAAAACCCCAACTAGACAACTGCACTACTATTTTGTATGTGTTTTTTTAATTTTAGGGTGATCCTGTACTTTGTGCATTCAGTGACACCTAAAAATGGCAACAAAAGGCAATGCTCCATCATTGTACACATTTCTCCCCAGAATTTGAGAAAGCATAATTTTCTTCTCTAGCCCAATCACCATATTCTTCTTCAGTTCATCCATCTGCAGTCTGCTCCTTCTGCTTCATATTGGTGATGAATTATACTCTGCTTCCTCCATCTAATCCTTTTCATTTATTTATTTTTTATAGAGGAAACATAAAAGAGTCCTCATAAAAATCCAACTGTTTTTGATGAACCTTGTCATGTGCAAATAATGGAGCCTTGTCAAGCATAAGCCTTGCTGAAAATTTATGTTTTCTAATAATAATAATGGGAGAGAGTCAGGAACAAATAAGGAATATATTGAATTGGATTCAAAGCATGTTTATGGTTTTAAATTGGTGGCAATAAAGTGGTTTTTTTTTTTTTTTTATCCAGAAATGTTTCTACATGTTAGTGTAATTCAAATACCATGCTGTGCTTGAACTTTGCAGTATTTAGCCTAGCTGAGCTACTAAAAGCATCTTGTACTATAGCAAAATAGAACAGACTGACTTCTCTTTCCAAGGTTTTGTGGTGAGAGAGGAAAATATATACCTGTGTTATCAATACAAAAGGAAATAAGGCAGAGTTTGGATCAAAGAAGCAAACTGGTGGTCAGCTGAGGCCTGTCTGTGGGTTAGCAAAATGTGATAGGGACACACAGGTTAAAGAAATTTAATCAAAGGCAGATTTTTATTAGAATATTAATTTTTCTTTATCAACAAGCTTCCCTTGGCCAAAGGCAACTTGTCAGAAGTGGAAATGTTTGTTGCTGCTGACTGCTAAGGCTGTGGATATCTGAAAAAGCATAAGGCAATCATTCATACACAGGTGAAGTTAGTATCTAAAGAAAAATACGATTGCCTCTTGTTAAAGACTTCAGGCTTCTTGTTAAAGTCTTCAGCTATCTCTGCTTTATGACGTTTTATTTCCTATTATAAGTTTTGCTTTGAGAATAAGACTAAACAGAATGTTAATCGTTTGCTGATGATACCAATTAGCATTTTATAGCACTTTGCAAATGTCAGTGACTGAAGGGGATCTCTCAGGAAGAAAACTTGGTGTTCAACTGGCAGAATTCAATCCAAACATATGAATCCTTTTAATGAAGAGGTTTCTTAGTAGCAAGCTAGTTCTGTGAATATATTGCTTGTGCATCTTCATAGAACTGTTATTTATGCTCCCATGAGTGTTACTCTTTACATGAAATACTTGTTTTATATCTTTTCAGGAGTAAGAATCTCTGTAATTCCCTTTCAAGTAATAAATCCAAGCTGTCATGTGGAACTACTGGTAGAATTAATGCTGGAAAATGAAGAAACAAAGAAGAAAAATCATTTTTCAATTTAGAAAACTGGTTGCCTCATACTAGCTACTATGAAGAAAATTAACTCTATCCCAGCCAAAACCAGCACACTCATGTAAGGCCTGTGTTCAAAGTTGTGTTTTGCGAATATTGAAGGTTTCACTGAGAGACACATGAAAACAAAACTTATTCTAACTTTCAGAGAATACTTATGCTTTAGTTTAGTTTAATTTTGGTGTAGAGCAAACACTCGTTCTGCCCCTTCTCCTATCCCCTCATTTAAATCTTTCTTAGCAGATTGGGCTGGAGCTCAGCCCTTGGGTTTTGACTTTGCCAAATAACACAATAATTGCTGAACTGGGCAGTGGCCAACCAGTGAAAGAAATAAGTTAACAAGAAATCAGGCAGATTCGAGGGAACTGGTTCTTTCACACCTCATCAGTTATTGCTCTCTATAAAACGGTGTGATTTTAACAATCTCTGATAAAGATGTTCTGTTATTGTTTTTGTCTTGCTCCATGTGGCATCACTTGTAATGCATTATATGGGACCAGATGTCAGGGATAAGCCAATTGATTTTGCAACATTGTCACAAAATGGTGACCTTTACAAGAAGAATGCTGAAAAAGGCCACAATTTAAGCCTCTTAGTTGACTTTACAAAGGAAAGTTCAAGTTTTGCAGGTATCAGCCTGTATAATGATGTTAGTGACAAGTTTCCAACATGTGACTTATGATAGGTCTGGTATTTGGTTTTTCAAAGGTTTGACATAGATATAAGTATTATTCTGTTGCCAAGTCTTCATCTATGGCATGTATAAATATAACTTTTAAATCACCTTCAGAACTGATTATGTCCTCCCCACCACTTTCCTTCCCATCACGAATCCTTGAAATAGTACACCAGTGTTTAAATAGAGCTTGGTATAGTTGGATGTTTCACAGTAGTATCATTTTCATAATCCTCAGGATGGATTTTCATTTCTCCTTGCCTGAATTACATCAGTAAAATTGAAAATGGAATAGAGAAATGGTGGATTTTTTTCTGAAGTATTTTAGTCCAGGTGTTAGCAGTCTGACCCTTCAAGTCAGAAAGTGAATTGCCAATTGGGTGTTTGACAACC
The DNA here is from genome assembly GCA_009867235.2 of Psittacus erithacus. Classification (NCBI taxonomy): domain Eukaryota; kingdom Metazoa; phylum Chordata; class Aves; order Psittaciformes; family Psittacidae; genus Psittacus; species Psittacus erithacus. The sequence continues at coordinate 2,941 of WYDI02008094.1, read as the reverse complement.
GCCGTTTATCACTTGTTCATGATGGTATGTGAGGCATTACTTAAGAAAAAGAATGCAATTCTGAATGACCTGTGTGATTTGGTCATTGTATACAAGCTGTAGATTTCTTGCTGCAGAAGGGAATTAATCAAGAACAATAATTTGGACATGATCTTTTGTATCATGACAAATAGATTCTATATTTACATTCTCAATACACAGAATGGGGGCTCAGAGATCAGAAAGAAGCGAGAAGCATTGCTGGCTTTATTTCTGTTTTATTAATATATTATTTTTTTTAACTATTGCTATCTAGGACCTTATTTCTGATGATACTTGTGCATGGATGCACCAGCCCCTTCTCAGTGTCTAACGAACAGAATCTATGACATCCTGGGAACTGCATGAGTAGTAGGGCTAAAACTAAAAATTTACAATTCAAATACCTCTTGGGGTTTTCTTAAATTATTTTTACTCTTCACTCGAGAATATGAATATACATATCTGTCACCTATATACATATATATTCCATAGTCTGGGGCTTGGATATTTTTTATTGTATAATTCTGAAATTTGATAAAGGTTTATTCCCCCACACATAAAAGACACTTAACAAGTTGTATCAAGGTGCAAGGAGCAGCAGTTGCCCTAATTTTATTCATGACTCATAACACATTTAACATGGAACATCCCAACAACTAGAATTTAGGAGTATGATATAGTCTATATGTAGTAGTGCTACTTATGAGTCAGAAGACCCTGTAAAAATATAATAATTAAAATTCCGAACTTCATATATTTTACTGAAATAGTAATTTTGGAGCACTTTCTTCTTTCACCCCAGCAATCACTGCCTTTCATGGTGCTAGAAATGTTTCGTTAAAAAAGATTCTCTTCCACTTTGGCCTCAGCTACAATCCCCCCAGCCAGTCCAGGTTAGGCAGCACTACCCTCAGCACTGGGGTTTTAAGCTTCTGTGTCTGTTTCAGGTGTTTGTGATCAAAACCTGGAAGTCAAACAAGAACTTCCCAAATGAAAGACTGGATGTTTCAAATAATCCTTTAAATGCTAAAGTTTATTCTTATGAGGTGTATACACATAAGATTCAGGACATTAAATATGTTGATAATCTCATAAAAAGAAAAAAATTCCTTTGCTCATCTGTAAGGATTTGAACATTATGTCAAATGCCCAGTTTGGAATTAGGACTTCTATTTTCTATACTACATATATTGTGCCTTTTTATACAGCTGCAAACAAGATATGTTGCACTAATCAGGTTTGAGTAAGTTCAGAGTCTGTCAGCCTGAACCCTACTTGTCTTTACCTCCTGCAACACTTGGCTTTAATTCATGGAATGTATTCAGTTAGCATTTTAAAGACTATGTGTGTTCCCTTCCATCATTCATAACACAAGATGATAAAAAACACTGTCACTAATTTTATGCAACATAATGAAATTAAAAGCTTTTGGTATTTCTGTACTGCAAGTATAAATCTAACTAAATGTGATATTGGAGAAAGGTGGGCTATCTAGGTAAGTGCTGGAATAATTTAAGGTTATTCAGCATAATCTATGGATGTCTGGTTTTGTTTCTTCATAAATACTGTAAAAAATTGCATGGTTAGTATAGTCTTTAAGTGTCTGAGCTTGTAGTTTTCTACTGCCTTTATTCATTACCTAAGAAAAAGTAAAGCTAATGGAAAATAATCAATTGCAGTGAAACTGCAGATTTTCTTACCCATCATAGCAAAATGTTAACCTATCTAACATTTTTTTGTGTCAGATTAACTTATGTCAGACACAGAATTTCAACATATACACTGACAAATTTCAGAGAACTGTACAACATTTTATGTATTCATATATTTCAGTTTTATCCATCAACTTCTATGTGTTTTCTATAACCTGGATATTAACAAGAATATTGCTTGAGATCTGAAGGTCTGCTTTGTGCTTATACAGAAACAGTTAAATAAGTTAGGAAACATATGTAACTTTTTCTATTTTCCTTATGCATTATCTTTTATGTATTCTGGTATTTACTTCTCCTAAATACATACCTTACCTCTTAAAAGCTTTGCTATTTCTACCTTTCATAATATGATATATGATATTCTCTCTGTTATTTCTTATTGCACTTCAAATGAATCATCAATCATTTTTATAGTATTAGGCTTACTCTCACGAGTTAATTTTTGTATGCATCTTTTCTTCAGTTTATGCTATACATGTTTTTTTGTTACTAAGCAGCATATGTGTTGTGGTTTAAGCCCAGTTGGTAATTCAGAACCATGCAGCCGTTCCCTCACTCCTTACCCTTCTTCCCCTGCTCCCAGAGAGATGGGGAGGAGAATCAAAAAAATGTGACTCCTATGGGTTGAGATAAGAACAGTCCAGTAACTAAGGTATAACACAAACCACTACTGCTGCCACCAATAATAATAATGATAA
>WYDI02008092.1:0-42046 GCA_009867235.2 Psittacus erithacus | reverse complement strand
TGCTGCTCGTAGGGTCCCTGAATAGGTTGGGCGAATATCCTCCAACTTGGCGGGCTGCCCAGGGTGGGCAGGCAGGTCGGATACAAGGGTCTCATCCTTCTTGGGAAGCGGGTAGACTGCCTGGTGTCTTAACGTGACAGCTGCTTCTGACCACATTGCTCAAGGATAACGTACACCTTTGTGATGCATCAATGCTGGATAGGAATAATTTCCTCTATGCAACTCTTCTGCATGCTTCTTTCTTAACTGCAAGCCCTCCTGCAGGAAGACTGGAAATAATTAAAGCTAGTTTGAGTCTGTTTTACTTTGTACTGTTGCAGAGACAGGAGCAAATATGATTCTGTCTGTTTTGTGCTGTTATCAGTGCTCATTCAAAAATCAAAAGATAATAGTGATTTGTTTTATCCTTATTTTTTAAACTCTTCAACAAGATGATAATTTAGATATAATGCCATTCTCTTGTAGCATTTGATTTTCTTCCCCCACCCATTCAGGGTGATTGTTTCAGTTTCTAAGGATACATCATATGGGTCTTCTCTTTCTTCTCGATCTGTGTCATCTTGTTCTTTAAGGATAATTCAAGGGAATTAGAATAAAACAAACTCTAGTAACAACATTGCTCACTCTTTTGTTATCCTTTCCTGCTTTAGGTGACAGTGACTGACCCCAAATACAAGAGTGGCTTTTCTGAAAACACCCTACCTGACTGAGAATAATGGATATCAAAGACAGAAGACACCGTTCTCTGACGAGGGGCCGGTGTGGAAAGGAGTGTCGCTATACAAGTTCTTCACTGGACAGTGAAGACTGCAGAGTACCAACTCAGAAGTCTTACAGCTCAAGTGAGACACTGAAGGCGTATGATCATGACACCAGGATGCACTATGGAAATCGAGTTTCTGACCTGGTTCACAGGGAGTCGGATGAATTTCCAAGACAAGGTTTGTTTAAACTTAGAACCGGTTTCTTTACAATAATCTTCAGTAGACAACCTCTGTTGCTTGTTAAAGTAACCAGTGTTATAAGGAGGTTTAATGAAAGAACTGTAGGAGAATGGATACCATTTTACCATTTCAACTGCTTTGTGTTAAATTGCAAACTTCTTTCTCAGAATAAAGCACTGTTATGGTAAAATCCCATAATGGCCAACTTATATTCACTATTAATCAGGTGCTTCGAAATTCTTTTCCTGTTCCTTACTGTTATGTAATTTTAATGTGGGAATGAGAGTGTTGTTTCCTCTGCTTTCATATTGTCACTGCTTACTCTTCCTGTTCACCCTTCACCTCATAAAAACTGGAGGGAGGAAACCTGTTTAATTACTTTTATAACTGGCTATAATATGTTATTTGCAGCATTAATATCCTAGAATATTTGAAATAACCTGCCTGCGTGAACTTTTAAGCATGATGAAGCAATCTCTTCTTTTATAAAATGCTTCTTACTTTTAATACCAGTTATGTCCAATAACAATCTAAATATTTTACTCATTCAGGTATTTACTTATCTGAATCAACTAGAAGTCAAGTGTGTTGAAGCCATTAGTGGATATTGCTTCATAGGAGCAGTATCCAATCATCTGGCTAACTTGACCAAATAGGCCTATTGAACTGCCATTCAGTCAACAATTAGATATGGTTTTTAAAATAAATGGCCTGGTTTAGTTTTAGTTGAAGAATCAGATATGCTTTATATCAAGTAAGGTATAGGCAGTTTTTAGATACAAATGTATACCCCTTTGTGCCCCCTCTATGGAAGGTAAATTATCCAGTAAATCTTGAATTGCTGAAACTCTACTACTTTATGTATGTGCTTTAATGCCATGTGATAGTTCCCTACTGCTTATTTCTAATATTGTGACTCAGGGAATTCTAAGTTCTTACTCTTCTCTGTGGAGATCGTTCAATGAAAGCTCATTTTTTTTATACATGATATCATGTCACTGAACTAGTTAAAGCATTCTGCCAGAAGTCAGTGTCTGCTTTCACCTTTAAATTAAAATATCTATTAATTAGCATCTCTAATTAAACCCTTGTCTAATAGCTTGTTTGTCTCACATCTGTGTACAGACAGTTGGAGGTGTTTGCATTGTGCTTGGTCTATCAAACATCTAGTTCTGTTTTCTGAGGTAATCTCTGTTCTTGTAGGGTCTGTCTCAGCTTATAGATATTTAACTAGAAAGAACCCATCAAACTGCAGCTACATCATATGAGCTACTGGAGCCATTTTCACTGCAGTTTGTTCAGCCTTTGTGTACAGGAGTCATCTAAATATTACTTTTCCCTATCTGGATGATTGATGCTTCAGCTCAAGTGCCTCATTTTAGTTTCCAGGTCATTATTCGGCATTTCATGAGGATGTTCTTTTTGTCTTGATTACTGATTTGACAACTGTTCATCCTCCTCCTGCTATTAATGTGTTCTTATCTGCCCTCTTTATGAAGGGGAGTGCAAATTGTTGATAACTGAATTGAAACACTGAGATTATATTTTTTTTCCCTTTCCGTTAGTCTGTGGTGGTGTGTCTGGATGAATAAAATTTATTTTGGAAAGCCAAAGTCAGTTTTTGTTAAATAATATAGAATCACAGAACTGTTTAAGCTGGAAAAAATCTGGAAAAGGTCATCAAGTCCAACCCTTACCCCAGCACTGCCAAGTCCACCACTAAACCATGTCCCTCAGTGCCACATCTACATGTCTGTTAAATACGAGCAGTAAGTCCTTCTTTTCCTGCTTTTGTTCAGTTTAGAAGGCAAATTTCTTCAGAAAATAAGTCTGTATAACAATTCTTTGTATTTGAAAGCTTGATATATTTCTGGTTGTACAGTTTCTCTACTGACATGAAATCTGAGATAACATGGCAAATAGAACTAAGTTAAGCCTTAGTACATGTTCTCACTTTCTACTTTAATATTGTACGGATAAAAATGTGATTCACATAGTAGAAAATCCTGTTCATTACATCTTACGCATGCAGTTTCCAGCTGCAGACATCTAGGAGTTTATGCATGTAAATTTATTCTAAATTTGAGTGGGTGTTTTGATGGGATTAAGTTCTGTAGGAAATAAACATGCTTAAAATAAATAGTCTTTAGAGAATTTTTTATTCTTCTATTATAAAAAAGCTTGGCATTTTTAAGCAATTGTAGATATCTTCCTCAATATTTTGTCTCTTCCGTTAGTAAAGCTACATGCATTTGACTTACTGAAAAGTATCTGGTTTAGCCATGGTACTGGAACTGCTCAAAGCAGTTGTTTTTAGCTGCTGCCTGATCATATATTACTCAGTTATGAAAATCTGTGAAGCGTAAGACCAAGTTGTACTACTTCCATTTTTGTTTATGATTGCTCGAAAGTGAAATGCTAATAATAAAAACTATATTCAGAGCTCAGAAGTCTGAAACAGTTGATTTTGTTTGCTTTAGTATTTTATTGTCTTTCTGTTCTGACTTGATTGTCTTCATGAAAAAGCAGATCTCCAAAATATAAACCCTCTGGAAGCTAGTGTGAACAAAGCATTTGATAGGAAAATTGAATGTTGTTGAAAGTTTAGCTCTGAGAATATAACTTTAAAGCTTGTTATCATTTGTGTGGTTTGAAATAAGCTTATTTACTAATTGCTGACCAATGTGCCTACCAGAGAAAGGTCCTCTTTGTCATAGATGCTGCTTTCTGGTGTGGGATTTGGAAGTTTTGTATAAAGGATTGATGGATATCATGACTGTATATTACCTGAAGCTCCTTAGTCTGGCATAGCTTTTAATGTGCTCTTTCTAAGATGTTTACCTGTAATTTTTCTAAGTAATAGAATTTCCCTTTTGTGTCAAGCTTTTTTCCAGTCATCTTCAAAACAGGTGTTCAGATTCTTGGCTAAAATGGCAGGTCCATGCCATTAATTTTTCTTAGATTTTCCCTAATATTGTTAACTATAGATAGAAATGTATTCAGAATTCAGCATTTGCACTGGATATTCATTAGTCAATCAATCTCAAAAATGCAGTCCTTCAGTGAATCTGAGAGAATATTCAAACATCACAAGATTTATTTAAAGTGGAGGAGTCCTTTTTTGAATGCTGTATTTTAAGATGAATAGAAACTTTTATACTTTCTACTAGGATATGTCAAAAGCTTGACAATGGTTCTGCCACCTCTGAATATTTGAATATTTTCTAATCTTCTGGTAATACGTGAATTTTCTCTATGCCATGCATTTTTCCAGCAAAAAGAACCAATTATCAAACTTCAACTTTTTTTTTTTAAACTTTTTTTTTCCTTTTTGAAGAAAATACCTTTTCTTACTTCATCTGCTGACACAGCACAGTGAAGTTAGATTTCCTTAAAGGCAAAAAAATGAGGATTTTAGAAAACCTCTTTAAAGAGGTTGCTTTGAAAGGCAACTTTTCTTCAAGTATTCTTTGTAACCAAATTGTACTTAAAAGAACACAGTAATGAGTGTTAAGAGTTTTAAACTGGGCTTCAAAGGCGTGATTGAAAACTTTGCTTTTTCAGAGTTCCCCACTTGGCATTCGTAGCTCATGGATTTTGTTTCTGCCTGAACCAGGCTTCAGCTGATGCAAAATTTATTAGCCAATAGTTATAGTGAATGGACTGCTTTCTCATTCTCAGGTCAGATCTAGTTTAGCAGTAAATCTCTGCTGTGAAATGTTAGAACAACTACAGTATATGATTGAAGTTAGTAAAAAGAAGTCTAAAAAAGACAATCATGTTAAACTGGACCTAACAGCCTTCTGACATATTTTGGCTTTTTTACCACAGTTGAATTGCTTTGCGTATGTCACTGCATCTCTTTTTGTACAGTGTGATAATTTCAATGAAGAACAGCAGCCAATTCCTTTCTGTATGTCAGCTCAAATTCCATTTTTTGTTCTTTTATATGTACAAACATGCTTTCTAATCTTTTTTAACACTACAGGTATGTTAACGGGAGTTAGAAAGTAGTAGTGACAATGATTATAATAAGTTTCTTATAACATCCCTTAAGATTGTCCAGTATTTTTATTAACATCAAATAGAAAATTAAGTTATATTGGTAGAATTCTCAGAAAGGGCACTTGGGAAGTGTAATGCACTCAGTTTTCTTCCATATGCAGTTGTGTTACCATGTCGTACTACTCATAATCTCTTGGGTATTTCATACTGAATCTCTTTTCCATATATATTCAATAGGTTTCTTGAAGGAAAAAAAAAAATCAATAAAAAAACCCCAAACCCCAAATCCAAAGCAACCCAAACCAGTTTGATGAATCTACATTCTATGTTTTACAGCCTGCTTTAGGGCAGCTTCGATTACTGAGAAAAATGAATGTTGTTTTTACTTCTCGTACTTCTTCACATCATAAATCTTTCACCAAATAATTTACTGGGACACATTCAAAGAAGCATATTGCAGTAGGAACATTTCATGAGAGTGATTAAGCTCATCCAGATTGAAAGTTATTGTGATCAGGTATTCTGTGCTCGGCAGTGACTGCTGCTGTATGGTGGGGTTAGTTACTGTCACAGGTTCTCAGACTAACTAGGCTTTGGCTTGCTGCTTCTATTCCCAGTAACACCAAAATTAGGTTTTGATTATCACGTCATCAAACACGTCATACTCAACTTTCAGGCTCAAATCTGCATATTCCTTCCAAATCAACTGAGTTTTGCTCATTCTAGTTTTAATTTCTTTCCAGATCCTGTGACCTTTTGCAAATTAAATGCTTGATATATGCATTTGGATTAAAGACATTACAGAAAGCTTTTTATTGTATGCTGGTTAGAGTGAGAGCACATTCTTAGTTTTTCTTTGTCTGATTGGGTTTGGATGGCATTCTGCAACACATTGCTTTTCAGTATATCCGTACTCTTAAATAGGCAAACAAAATCCGAGGTAGAGACAGGTGGCAGAAGCTTGGGGAAGAAGCCCTTAATGTGGAATCAGATGTAGGGTAGTTTCTGTCTTGAAAAAGTCCTCAAGACAAATTTCCTGTTAGGACCAGTATACACATGTAACTTGCACTGCTGATGAATCAAGATTTACGTTGTTTTAATGGTTACTTAAGTGATATGTGATCCCAGTTTGAAATATTTATTCAGGTGAGACAACTCTAGAAAGCATGGCATTAGTAAGAAATAAAGATTTGTGTTTTAATATGTATACCTTATTTAATAAAGCAAATACATTGCATGAAAACTCCCTCCCCTACCTTCTCCCTTCCCAAATTGTAAAAACCTATATGGTTCTTATTGTTAAGTGATTTGGAAACATGAAAGCACTTCTCATCTGTGCTTTCCTCTGTGTTGACATTGTAAATAATGGAGCTATGCAGCAGCATTATTAAAACAGCAAATAAATCAAAGTACAAAACTTTACAGCATCCTTCTCAAAAGTGCATTTAAGAAAGGAAAATGGAAGAAAGTCTAACCCAAAATCTAACATGCCTTCTCTCATCTATACTCTACCATCAGTCAGGTGGCCTTTTGAGCTGCAGGTATTAAGATCTGCTGGTAAGCAGGAATTAAACTAAAACTTTGTTTATATTAGATCTGAGTCACAATTAACACAAAATCAAAAGGAAATCTGCTTGGAAGTGGCTTTTCAGGGAAACGTCATGGAATAGACTCTGTCTTCAAGGTTACTTTCAAGTACAGATGTATGAATTGTTTTCTCTTGTTCTTTTGTGGGTTTTGTTTGTTGTTAGGGTACTTTATTTAATTGGTTTGGTTTTGGTTTGTGTGGTTTTTATTTCCTTTTGAGCAGCAAGCTCCCTCATTCGTGCACAGTAGTTTAAATCAGTTGTTCTGATAATCTCTTACTTTCTACTTCCATTCCTCTGCCATCCTGCATTCTTGGCATTTCATCACTTGCTATCTTCATACACTGTGAGTCAATTTGCTGGGTGTGGTTGGTTGCTGAGACCTCCCAGCACTAATTATTTAGTAGTCAGCCTGTCTAACACAGACTTGTTGAATGAAGGTTCAACTCTTGCCCTCTTACCTATCTGACTAGCTGAGCAGCTTCTAGATCAGCATCTTTGGTACTGCACCTGAGGAGGAAGAACCCAAGTGCCAGCACAGGCTGGGAGCTGACCTGTTAGCGAGCAGTTCAGCTGAGAAGGACCAAGGAGTACTGGTAGATGATAAATTGACTATGAGCTGGCCCTTGTGGCCAGGAGGGACAGGAGTGTCCTGGAGTGCACGGGGAGGATTGTGACAGCAAGCTGAGGGAGGTGATTCCTCCCCCTCTACTCAACCTTGGTAAGGTCACATCTGGAGCACTGTGTCCAGTGCTCCTCAGTACAAGAAAGACAGGGAGCTGCTGGAGAGGGTCCAGCAGAGGTCACAAGGGGTCTGGAGCATTTCTTATGAGGCGAGATTGCGGGGCTGGGCCTGCTCAGTCTGGAGAAGAGCAGACTGAGAGGGGATCCCATCAATGCAGATCAGTATCTCAAAGGTGGGTGCCAGGAGGATGGTGGCAGACTCTTTTTCAGTGGTGCCCAATAACAGGATGAACTGAAACACAAGAAATGTCACCTCAACACGAGGAGGAACTTCCCATTGAGGGTGTCAGAGCCCTGGCACAGGCTGCCCAGGGGGGTTGTGGAGTTTCCCTCTCTGGAGACATCTCAAACCCATCTGGATACGTCCCTGTGTGCCCTGCTCTGGGTGGCCCTGCCCTGGCAGGGGTTGCCCTGGGTGATCTCCAGAGGGCCCTTCCAACCCTGATGACTCTGTGAGTCTGTGATCTTGGCCAGTGAGTCCTCCTCTGGGAGAGCAGATACTGAATAGCTTGAGATGTATTCCAGCCTGGCAATTCAGAGGTGGCCGTTGCAATACAGCATGTTGAAGTATTTAAGATGTCATTGCTATGGGAAGAATGTAATCAACTAGCAAGCTAAATACACAATGTAATTGGTTAAAGTCTACCGAGAATCTTGTTCTAGGTGAATGTAATAAAGACAGAGTTGAATAAAATACTCTCTCCTGCCTGAAACTTTATATAGAGAAACTATGATGCTGACAGAGGATGCCAGTAATAATCAATATGACCAGTGCTGAAAAGCACAGTACTGTTCTAATATTAATATGTATTTGTAGAATAAACAACAACCAGCTAGACATAATATGTGAATTCTGTGTACACACACGGTTTCTCTTGGGGAATAATTTTTTATTCCTGTCAGTTTCTCTCTAGTGATCATTATTAAAAATCAGCATTTGTTTACAGTTTACATTGCAGAATCAGCATGCAGGGGTTTCCCAGGCATATATAGAATCATACAATCAGCTTGGCTGGAAAAGTCCTTTAAGCTCATCAAGTCCAACTGCTCCCCAGCACTGCCAAGCCACCACTAACCCATGGCACTGAGGGCCTCATCGACATGTCTTCTGAGCACTTGCAGGGCTGGTGACTGCAGCACTGCCCTGGGCAGCCTGTTCCAATGCCTGAGCTCCCTCTGCGGCAGGAATTGTTCCTCAGCTCCATCTAAACCTGCCCTGGTGCAGCTTGAGGCCGTTTCCTCTTGTCCTGTTGCTTGTTACTTGGGAGAAGAGACTGACCTCCACCTCACTACAACCTCCTTTAAGTAGTTGTAGAGATCGATAAGGTCCCCCCTGAGCCTTCTCCAGACTATACCTCAGTTCCCTCATATGTAGGTATGTATAGATGTGTGCTCCTTTTTTTCTAGAGAGTTATTTAGCTTTCGAAAAGAGCTTCTGGGTTTTTAACTGCTGCGGTACTGGACTCCACATTAGTTGATGATTAAGTTAAACTCAGTTCTGTTTTTTTAACCATTTACAAAGTTACGTGAACATTATGCGAACTAGATAGAAAAGGACATCTTCTAAAGCATAGGCATTATCCACTCATGTAGTTAGCACATGCTGTGAATAAAAGAATTTTTTTTAAAACCTTAGGCCTACTCTATAATAAGCTTAGTAGCTACCATTTTAATGCAAATATGTTTTCAAAAGCACTTCAAAATTAATAGGAACTACACTTCCTGTACTTTATAGTTCCAAATTTGCATCTTGGAAAAAGATCTTGTGCTTTGAAACAAGTGTTTGCTTGCCTTGTAATGCTAGGGCCGAACTGAATGTTGAAGGAAACCTTGCTGTACTTTTTTTCTTCTCATCCCTTTGTAATATGTAATAGAAGTCTAAAACTTTGTATACTGAAAGTAATAATGTTTGAGCCTATAAATCCTTCTCCGTTTTCTCATACACACCTGCACACACTCTTCTAAGTTTATAATATTTAGGCACATCCATGTGGATGCTCATTCTCTTGTTAAATCCATCATAAAGGGAAATAATGCACTCCAAGGAGATGAAATAATCTTTCTTTTTAAAATAAGATATTTTCAGTAAAAATACTTATTTCTTGATTAATCCTACTAACACAAATAGCTAACTTGTGCAAATTCTGCAGATATTCCATCTTCTCTGGGTTCTTGTCTATAGAAAGATCTGCAGTTTAACGTAGATATTTTTTAGGGTGTATTTTCCCGCAAGAAGAGTTTGGAAAAGAGGCTGATTACTTGTGAGTGTTCTCAAACTGATGCAAAGAAGAGATTCAGATGCTTTTCTAATGCACCTATTACCGTGCAAATCTCAGATTTAAAAAGCTTTTTTGTTTTGATCTGGGTTTGAATTGGGCATTTTTGTCCCTGCATCCTATGCATGTACCAGAAAATTAGTCTTCAGAAGTCATATAGTCCAGAATTTAAATCAGTGGATATAGCTTTCTTTCTGCTGTGAAGTTGGGACTCCACTAAAGCTTGGTTTCTGCCAAGGAAGAGTTAAGCCGTTTGCTTCTCCTCCTCCTTCTCATAATACAGGAAGAAAGAAATGTTTAAAGAAAATGGAAATCCATAAGTTTCAAACCAACAAAAGCATTTATTTTGGATTATACATTGTTGAACTGTCTGATATCAGATGTTTTTAAAGTCCACATCTTCAGGAAAAGAAGGAAAAGCTTAGATGTTTGTATATTTTTGGAGTGCATGGAGGATGGGCTGAGCACCAGAGTGTATGCACAGCTCCAATGCACAAGTGCATTTTCACTTCAAATGCATTGGGAATAGGTTTTAGGTGTTTAATATGTTTATCCTGTAATTGTCTTTTGCACCTTATTTTTTCTGCCCGCGTTCTTTCAAATATCTTACTATTGTTGGGGACTAAATTCTAAACTTGGCGGAAAGCTAGTTGGTCTGTGGTAATGATTACTATGTTTATGTTTGTTTTCTTGTCCCTGTTTGTTCTCCTAATACCTCAAACAGATTAAGGGATTTTTGGAAGCTTTTCAAATATTGTGACTGGACCCAAATGCCCTCAGTTTACTTAGAAAAACATAGGAAACTTTTAAGCAAACAAACAAACAAAACCACTACCCAAACGTCATATTCTTCCTTAGATAACCATGGATGTTTTGGAGTTGGGTCAAAGTACTGATAACCAATTCACTTAAAGCCTATGAATGGGAATCAAAATTAGTAAAAAGAAAACAAGAAGCAAGTATAATTGTGTAAGCAGGCCCCGCAATTTTTCTTTAGTTCTTTTTCTTTTACATTGTTTGTCTCTGGATTCGGCGTTTAAGATCGGAAGATGTACCAGTTATCTTGTTTGGCCTGCTATCCAGTTGCTCATTAACTTTCATCTCTATTTCTACATTGATCCCAGTAATCTGTCCTTGGATGAAACACATACTTGAGTCCTGAAAACATCAATAGACAGAAAATCCACCATTTACACTGGTGAGCAGCATCTGTAAGAAGTCAGCCTCCATGTGAAGAGCAGATGCCAGTTTCTCTTTGGATTCTGGAAACTGGCTTCAGTTGCTAGCCATTAGGTCTGGTGATGCCCTTTTCTGTTTTATTGGAACATCCATAATACCCAGTGTTTTTTCTTGACGTATGCAGTTAGATTCTGCAGTGAAGCCAGTTATCTTTTCTATGAGCTTTATCTATCTATTATCTGTCTGTCCAGGTAGAGTATTTTTTGTCATGAATTCAGATCTGTTGCTTGTTTCTAAACCCTTTCCTATCTTTTAGTTTTTCTGTAAAGGAAGTAAAATATGCCATAGCAATGCTATATGCGCCGCACTGTGGTGGTTGAAGACTTATTGAAGAGACTGAGACTTGTACGCAGATAGCCTCTTCACACTACTTTCATGTTTATAAATCGAAACTTCAAATTAGCTTCTTCTGGGTAGCAGTAGGTTCCTTTTGAGCTGCTGGTCCATCATGCTTCCTAAATTCTTTCAGAATCTGGATAGCTGACTAGACAAAATAGCATGCAGATATTTTTATATATTGCAATTTTTTTATATGAGTGCTTAGCTGGAAGTGTCTAACAGTGAATGTGAAAGTACATGTCTGTGAATGTAGACCATATTGGAAACAGAGATTTACTGTCCCAAAGTGTAATGCTTACTCAGCCATCTGATGAGATTTGAGCACTAAACAGTTTGAGAAGGATGCATAAAGCTGTTTTATTACAAGATGCTGTTATGAATTGTAGCAGCTTTCCTTATGTTATACTGCTGTTGCCAAACAAGTCGCAAGAATGTAAGCAGCTTTATTTGTAATTACTTGCTTACATTTCCTTAGAATATTTGGGTTATAGCTGCTGGTGATTCCTACTCCTCCACTGGTGGCAATCCCTGCATCCTGTTTAGCTCAGAAAGAAAAGATACTTTTTAAATCCTGGAGAAAAGCCTCTCTGAGTAATGCTGTTTCTGATACATGATGTGGAATGGGTCTCAGATGTTTGTTTGTGTGTGTGAAAGAACCTTGTAAAAATGGATACATAAAGTTTATACAGGAAAACTAAAAAAAAAAAACCAAACCCACAACCCTGTCCTCTGTTTCTTCTTAATGCAGTGAAAAGTAAAGTAGGAGACTTCATTTTAGCTAAGTTTAATCAAGTCCAGAAAATGGAGAGAGGCATTACCCATCTAAAATGGTGTTATAGAAAACAGAACTGGAGAACTAGTTTTTCTAAAACTTAGTCAAAAAATGGATTTTGCAAGCTAAATTTTACACTTGAAAATGTTCTTGACATAACACTAAAAGCAGTGCCTGTTATCTTACTTATGATTCGGTTCTCTGAGCTCTGTGAAACTACACTTGTGTTCGATGCTGCTAGTTAGCTCTGTTTTTCTTGTGACAGTCATTGCTTTTACAAAGATACTTGCTTTAGTTAGATTACAAGAGAAGAGTTTGATCATTGGCACTGAAACATCACTTCTGTGTATTTTATTCAATGTAATTTTGAAAGTCAAACCTTGGTTTTCTGTTAACTACCATGCATGATGGTTCTTCAGCTTAATAAACATTTTCCTTGGAAGATCTTACCAATATCATGGAATTGTAGAATAGTTAGGATTGGAAAGGACCCTAAGATCATCCAGTTCAAGCCCCCCTGCCATGTGCAGGGACACCACTCACTATTCTGTTCCATTCCTTGCATTGCTTCCTTTGCCCAGGTTATCAGCCCAGGTATGCTTACTACGCCTAGCATTGTAAACATCTCTCAGCTGTATGCCCATCACTGTCATGTTTCTTCTTTCCTTATCAGCTTGTTTATCCACTGTTAAGCTCTGAATCTTAGTACTTGCTGTCACTGTGTTTCTTCTCTTAGAGTAACTTTTCAGTATGTTCACATGTGACCTAAACTTCATGGAAAAATTCTTATGTGGAATTACACAGAGAGCTACAGCTGAGGTGTTTTGGTTTGACAGTTCCACCAGCTGTCATATAATGTAAAGAAACATCTAATGTTAAGAAAATATAAGCAAATATCCAACCAGTAGGATTTCCCCCACGATTCCATGTGAAAAAGGTAGAATAGCATTTGGTCAGGTTTTACCTAGAAATAGCAAGTTGTGTGCTGACTAATGGCTAGAAACAAGTTTAAATTTTGATTATATGAAATAGTAAGTGCTGAGTTGCAGGACTCAGTTCAGTACAGCTTTGTTTTCTCAAATACATTAATTAACATTGTATAAGTATGGAAGTAAAAATTACCAGTGTTTTAGGTTTTGCTACTTAAGCCAGAGGCAATGTAAAGTTTGGTAGTTTTCAAAACAAAACACCCCAAAAAAACCTCACAAAAAAGAAGAGACAGTCATGTAGAACAAATAGGATAAATTTCATTCCCTGCAGCAGATGGCCCGTTCTGTGGTAACTAGTCTGTAGCACAGTATTCCAGCTTTTCTGATTTATTTTCAATAGGATACTGTGTTTTAAAGAAGATGGCAATTTAAGATGGCATATTAAATTTTTAAAAAATAATATTAATATTTCAAATTATGTACTTACAGTACCACAAGTCTTTCTAGAAGTCCTATCCCATTTAATTTCATAGTGATATCCTGTTGCCTCTTAGAGTTTTTCTGTCCCTAAGACAGACAATATTAAAGCTAAGCTAAAATAGTGCTACATCTCTGGGGAAAACTATTACCTTCAATGAAAATTCTTCACACTATGCTAAAACTTTACAACACAAAAATGGTAGTCAGGACATCATTTTTGCTTCAGTAATCTTACTGGGTAAGTAGGGATTAGTCACACAGTATCTTGTTTTGGGGGGTTGCGTTTTAGTTTCTAACAAGTCTATTAAATTTGGTGCAATTATATTTTGGCACTAATTTTAAAATAAGAGTGAATAAAATTTTGTGTCCGGATGGGCAACTAAGTGTGTGTGCTCCTAGTATTTTCTAAATTCTTATAAACAGAAATAAAACTCATAAGATGTTATTACCAATATCTGCTTCAAGCACTGAATTTGTAAAGTAGATTGTTAATAATATAAGGAATGATGTATCACAGCTGTAACACTGTGTCTTCCAAAGTTAATGAGCAGCTATAATTTTCATAATGAAAAATTAAAATAAGGTTAAAGTGGCTTAGAAGACTGCCTACAGACCTAGCAGCAGTCTAAATAGAAGAAAGAACATGAAATTTGTGGGACTTGCAAATATATATTATCTAGTATTGATAGAGGACTAAAATCCTGTACTTACATTTAGGATTGTTGAATGTGGACAATTCAACCAGAACACAGCACAGAAAAATGAGATGTTATTTGCTCTCTGAAATCACTGTGTACACAACAGTGTGTGGGTTTAGATGTTTTCAGTACTTCAGTTTCCTGGTTCTCTCTTGTTGACTCAGTGCAACAATCTCTTGTCTGTGTTTGCCCGTTTCTTTACCGTTTCTTAAGTAAAATGAACCTTTTGCTTGCTTTTACTGTTAACAACCTGTAATGAAGCTCTCGTTAACTGTGCATTGGCTATTCTGGGCCACACAGATGAGGGCCTGGCTTGATATATTAGGGTAGTTTTAAAAAAGTCTACTACCCACAAGTGTTTTCCTTTGATGAAATGGTATTGCGCAGGTAAGGCTTAGCTTGTGTTTTAGAAATGACCCTTAATGAAAACATCTAACTCCATGATGACATTCAGCTTCAAACCACAAGAAGCTGCTGTGACATGTTTGCCATGTTCTTGCATTGCTCTGAGTATCAATGACATGGTGGGATGGGTGTTGCAGAGACTGTGAAACTGCCTTCTCTAACCACAGATGTTTGCCCAGGCAGGAGGTTGGGCCTCCAGTACACATAGGGAAGCTTTGAGAGGCTGACACGTAGAGACTGAGATGAGCACTGTAATATTGCACTTCTCTGAACTTTTTTATTTTCACTTTGTGTAATCCAGAATGACTGTAATTGAGAGTATATTTTGAATAAGCAGGCTTTGTGGTTATCAAATGTGTCAGCTTTGCTTTTTATGTTTATATGTCGGCTTTGTAACTCTTATAAGCTGTTATTGCATGACAGACTCCTCCATCTTAAATTCAGTCTCTTACATTCATCTTCTCCCTTCATTTTTTTGACAGCATAACAATGTTATGCCTTGATCCAAGTATAGCTGTCCCACACAGGGGTTTTTCTGTGTGGCTTTTTTTTTTGTAGCCATCGCTACACTAGGCAGAGCAGTCCTCATTAATAAAATTCCTGTGAGGTAGTTTTTTAGAGTCAATTTTCTGTAGATCTTCAGTATTTCTACAGCTTGCAAAAACATAATGGATAGGATTTATCCAGTTTTTACCCAGTATCTCTTTTACTGCTCAGGATCTTGGTTTCCTGTCTAAGAAAATGTGCACCAAATAAATTGCAGGACTATGGCGACCTATCTTCTTACCAGATGTGGTATTTATGAAATAGAAACACTGGCATTCTGTAATGTGATGATTCTTTGTAGAACAAGATGAGCTATCTGTGCATAGAAACAAAATAGAATGAATGACTTGGCAGATTGAGGAAACTCAAAATTAAAGGGTGATTTTCATAATTGTAATGAATTGTAAAATATACAAATATCATTTAATAGCACTGATTCAGTTGTTGAAGTTGCTCAGCTATGGAGTAATGAATTGGGAGAATAATAATTTAATAATTAAACCTATGGTTCCATGGATTGCCCTTTATTCCCTTTTTGATCATGGGGGTTCTATTTCCTCTTTTCCAGTTAGCAGGAACTTCATCCAACTGCCACAACTTCTCAAATATGATGGGCAGTGGCATAGCTACTTCATCCACCAGTTCCCTCAGGGCTCATGGGTGCATCTCATCAGATCCCATAGACTTGTGCACTTTAAGGTTCCTTGAGTGGTTTCGAGCCTGATCGTCTGCTACAGCAGGTGGTTCTCCATTTGTCCAGTCCCTGTCTTTGCCTTGTGCAACTTGAGCAGTGTGGCTGGAGCACTTGCCAGTGAAGACAGAGGTAAAAAAGTCGTTGAGTACTTAGCCTTCTCCCTGTTCCAGGTAACCAGGGCTCCCATGTCCTTCCAGTGAGGGCTCACAATTTCCCTAGTCTTCCTTTTATCACTGATGTACCTAAAGAGACTTCTCTTATTGCCTTTGACATGCCTGGCCAGATTTAATTCTGTCAGGGCTTTAGCTTTCCTAACCTGATCCCCTGGATCACTTGCACTTACACCAGGACACAGTAAACAAATGGCTCAAATTGATACAGATTTACCTTAGATCCTCTTCATGTGACTTAAATAATGTTCTGCAAGACTGAAGATATGGTAGCATATCACAAATTGCTTTTTTATTTCAGCTTTCAAGACAGAGGGTGAAGTTGAGCTCAATCTCTGCACAAACTTTACCTTCCTACAGCCTTTTTATTAAAAGATATTTTTTTGTTGTCAGTAGCTCCAGGAAGAGAGTATTGTGGTTAAATTCTGCATATGATCTTTGGCAGTCACAAACCTCCTCCAAAGAACCCAAAGGAAATCTGTTAGCAGATTGAGCAGCCAAAGTAATAAGTAGACACTGTTGCGTAAGAGGGCAAACTGTGTATCCTTATCATTTATCTTCCTCCTGTTCCACTTAAAATGTCTTTGTACGGACTATCTTAAATTTCTGATGACTTGAGGTTGTAAATTAACATACAGCATAATCTGAAATGCAGATGAGGGGAGAGAGGGCACTTGTGGAAAGTGGCTTCTTGTCTTACTGTCAAGGAGACTGTTATGCTTGAAGTTCTATATTTCTGCTGAAATCTGTAGATATTTTTGGATACACAGGTGGTAGAGTGTGTCTGTCAAATTTTCTAGTTCTTTTTTTCTCTCAAGGAATTCTTTGCAAGATTCATTAGATTCTTGACAATATATTTTAAATGCATTTGTTTCCTCTTTTATGAACTCCTAACGTGCGCACAGTTATACTGGTAAATAAAAGCTTTTAAATTCCCTGTAAAGATTTTTTCTAATGAAGCTAAATTAAGTGACAGTATCTTCAGTGTTGAAAAGGCAAGGTAAATTTTGAGATATGAAGATTGATATGAAAAAGAGTTACCAAGATAAAGAGAAGATTAATAAGGCCAGTCAGGAACAATGCTAAAAGAGGGATAAAGAGCAAAAGGTATCAGTATGGGCTTTAGGGTGCTAACTCTAGACAGAAGCAGCACAAAAAGAAAGCATTAGTAGAATTTTTGGAACTAGCTCTCTTCTGGAAATTCCTATCAATGAAGTGGCTATCCCAGCCAGGGAGAGAAGTAGAGATACGGCTTTGCAAAATAACCTGGAAGGAGGTAAAAGGAAAGGTACATGTAAGATGGTATCAGTTGGCATTGCTCTGCAGCTTAGGAGCATCATCTGGTGGTAATGGTACAGGAGCAGGTTCTGCTTCTTGCCTGCATAGTGGAATTGCTATGGAGCAACAATAAAATAGATCTGTGGGAAGCCAACAGCATGACTGTAGATGCAGGCAGTACCCTGCAGCTCATCAGCGACATATATACTTTCAGCAGCACAGGCAAATGCTGCTGTAACCCCACTTACTTTCACACTCCTATTGGATCCTCCTCTTCTGTTATCTGCAGTATGTTTCCATTTTGGGAAGTGGAAGCCAGGAAAACAGGTCATGTATTCTGCAACCTGGGAAGCATGATCTGACAATGTCAGGAGAAGGACAGAAGGGGAGGGTGTGTTCCCAGATGTTCGCATGGACCAAGCCCAGAAGAGATTGTGAGTGATGGTGGCAAGTATAGGGGGTGTGCATACTTCTTATTCTTTCTCTGCTTTTGTTGCCCAGTGCGTACGGCACAACTGGTATTTTAAGGATGGCTGAAATGTATGTGGTTGGCTTTATTTACCTGACAGTGATGTGTCTGAACTGCGTTTAGCATTCCTTCCTTTCTTCATCAGCTCATGAGTTTCTCATTTAGCAAGAGCTAATGAGCTTTTCCAAATTGTCTTACTGTCAGCTCTCTTAAATTGTCATTTGTCTTTTTGCGTTAATTTGGGGAAAGAAAAAAAAATAGTGCAAAATGACTTTCCTAAAACCTTAAGATATTTTTTCGTAGTAAAAAGCCTTTGTTTAATTTCTGAGTTCAGTGGTGTCCTTTAAGAAGTATTTAGGATGCAAATATAAATACTACTGAAGTGTTCTTGAGGGAAAAAGCTTCTTAAATTCATATCGCCATATAGTTGTTGTTTAATGTTTCAAAACCACAGACTGGCTGAAGGAAAAATCAGTGGTGTAACTGACTCGCTGTGAAGTGCAGCGATAGTCAAGTCATATCTATGTGGATACCTAATGTGCAAGTCTTCGAAATAACCCTATGCTAAACATACAATTGTCACAATAAAACATGTTTTTTAACATAGCAGACTCTGTAAGTGAACGAGTGCTCTAACAGATGGTAGCTAGGGAAAGCATTATCTGAGAGGGGAGAATGAAGCACAAGTGAGCGACTTGCTCAGGTCCCCAACCCATGATGTGGTGTGCAGAGGCCAGCTTGCAAGTGTGAATGGCAGGGTACTTTAGCGTGGGCTGTGGGACGGGTGAGTGGCTACTGGCATCTTGGAAAGCAGTTCTGCCTGCCTAAGTGGAGTTCAGAATTAAAGCTTTCCCTGTTAACTGTGACTTAATCAGGTCATTAAATAGGAGTTTAGAAGGAATGTTCAACTCAGGAGACTCAAATCTTTTACTAGTACGCGGTGTTTTTCCAGCTTGTGTCAACCAACAATGCATTAACATTGTGGAAAACTGGGGAATTAAAATAGCAAAATATTATGAAATATGCATGATGAGTCCACTTTCCAGGTCATTGTGTTTATTTTGTAGGATAGAGCTAAGACTGCTGGGCTCCTAAGTGGCGTGCTAAAATGCCGATACATTAGAATAAGCCTGAATGTAATGTACGAATTGGTCTGCTAAAGTTGCCCAGTGAGGGAAGATCAATTTGAAGACAAGTTTCAACACATCCTGTTGACAAGTGAGGACACGGTGATGTTTGTATTATTTGGCGATATTTTTTGGGTGGTCTGTTTTCCAGAACAAATCATAATAAGACTTTCAAAAGCAAATTGGATTAAAAAGTAAATTGAAGACTGGAAAAGGAAAAATGGCATAAAGCAAAAGATCACAATCCACTGACTAATAAAAATGCTGTATGTATTTTTACATCAATATTTTGTCACTGTGTTTAATCAACCTCAAAGGTTCACTCTCATTTAATATCCTTTATGATCAGGGAGCACATTGTTCTTCCACAGCATAAGGATTTCTGTGATCACCTGACACCCTTTGCAGAGTTTAGAGGGGTTTATTTGTTGTTTAGATTTCCAAGTGCATTTAAAAATACAGTATGAATTCACATATAGTGATAAGCAGCCTAAAAAACAATTTCATGAGAGCACTGTTGGGAGTGGAAGATTGTTCTGCCCAGTGGACAAATACTTTTTTTTTTTTCTCCAAAAAAAACATTTTCTGAAGAATATGTTTAAAGATATTTTGAGAACATTTCAGTGCAGATTTAAGCTCATACAGTACTGAGAGCAAACTAACTACTGAGGTGTGTGCACTGATCAGAGGCAGGGTTAGTGTCTGGTGCATTATGAGGTGCTCTTCTCAAGCTCAGGCCCTGCCAAAGCCAGCAGGGCCTCTGGGGGTTTTGGAATTGTTCTTGTGCTATCCTCTTTCCCCATTTAAGCTTCCCCTCCCAATCCATATTTGTCATGTCTGTGACTGAGCTCAGCGAGACTGCTTCAGAGCTTGAAGTACCGCGCTGCTGCAGAGCCCATGGCTAAGAATGATGCCTTGTTTGTTTCTCTTTTTTGTTCTTTCCTAATCCTTAAGAATTAATAGCCAGGTTACGTCCGAGTTCCCTGTAACAAGCAGCTGGTTTAATTTTTACAGTTTTCATGGTGATGTTATTAATATTTACAATGATTTTGTGGCAGTTTGGCCATCACTATTTTCCATGCATTTGAATGCTCTACTCACTTTCCAGTTCTGCTGTGCTGGGACCCTGTACAAAGTAACTGTCACTTTGCTAATGTGAAGTGAAATTTCTTGTCAGCAGGCCAATCATATGCTAAGCTTCGTTTTATTTGTTTCTGAAGACTGTAATGTATTATTCTCCTAGGTAGTATACGAACATTTGAGATGTATTAATAATGGAACTTTTCTATAAATCTGTAAGATGTAGATGACATTTTTCTCTGAGTTAGGATTGTTACATGCTAAAAGTAATTCTTCAACTACAGTTTCCCAAAGTACTGCATTTAGAAACACCAGAATGCATTCATATTGTAGCTTTATTTATGTAATTGTGATTCTTACTTATTTTATATAGACATCATTCTTAACTTCAGAAAACAAACATGATGGATCTTTCTGACTATGATCATTTATTTGCTTAGAATGTAAATTTAACTTCTAGAGCTTTTTGATTAGAAAGGAAGAAAAGCAAACTGATTATTCTGAACTATAAAATTATTCAGTACTGATTTTATTAATGAGTAAACAATTCAGGGCGCTTTAGATGCAATTCTTTTTTCGTCTTTGTAACAGGCCACTAAAGGATAATGAACTTGTCTTGATATGCATGCTAATTTGTGGTAAAAAGTGGTAAATGAGAAGAGTTACCCAAGAGTTAAAGTCTAAGGATAACAACTAGAAATACATCTGCTTCATCTTTTATGTAGCTGAAAATGATATAAAATGGAAGAAGACAAAAAGTCAGTCAAATTCTTAAGAGTGAAAAATGTATACATTTTAAGTAATTCATAGCTTTTTTTTCCTGGAGAACAAAAGCTAAGATTATATATGTCATCCTGGTTTACTAAATCCTATTTAAACAATTATGAGATGTTTAGATTTTGTTATTTTTTGTCTTACTCTACATCACATATTATGCCATTGGGATAAATTATGTTGGTTTATTCCCATTTTACAGACAAAATGCGTGAAGAAAAAAGATTAAGTGAGTTGCTTGGGGGCAGGAATAAGGTTGTAAGAAGAGAAAGGAAAAAAAAAGAATCTTTGCACTTAGATTAGTAATCTGTTTTTATTTAGCTAATATTTTCACTGTTGGGTTTTTTTTTTCCTTTCTATTTATTGTCTATGTAGCATGGTTTTTAACTAATCAAAAATTATTTTGTTTCTAAGCAAATGTCTCTGATTAGTGAAACTTCAAGCCATCCATCACAAGGGAGAATTGCACTTCAGTTAGTTCCATGTGTCTTGCCTTCATCTAATTTTCTGGTGTTTCTGGCAAATACATATTGCTTTTATCCATCACAGAAATGTAATAATCATTCAGAAAAATAAAGCTAAAAGTGCTCTATTTGTCGTTACAAAATAGAATTTAAAAATATGAAGGTGAAGTCAAAAACATGCTTTCACTGGGTTTTATTAACATAGGAATTACTCCTGCTCAAGCAGTTTGACGGCTTTATTAATATAATTTATTTAATAAAGAAGTCTGACATTGTTGTATTGGGAAGAACAAAAGGTAGTCAAAGAAATAGGAAAGGCAGGCTTCAAGAGACACAGTAGTGAAGGCTCAGTGAGGACTCTCACACCTTAGAGATGAATGGTAAAATTAAAGGAGGAAGAGAAGAAAAAAATGAGCTGAATTTGCCAAAATTTTTAGGAGTCATCCAACTGACTTACAAGCAGGAATAAGATCTCAGAAGTCAGGGATAACCATGCCTTTCATTGTGAATCAAGGTTCATTTACTCACTGTGGTGACTCATCAAAAAAAGTTAATAATGCTTGACTGAGCATGTTTCAAGAAGTCTTTTGCTTTTCTGGCTAAACCAGTATTTGCTCTGCAGGATCTTTTCTAGAGATAGGATTTTGTGTTGATTCTCTGAGTGGTACTCTAAATGAAAATTTACTATTGTCTTCATTACATTAATGCTCTTACTTATTAGTGTCCTGTGGTGTCAGAAGATCTAATCATAAATCAGCTTTCCATTGGGTCTGTGCATCACGGGGAAATTAAAAAGACAACATTTAACATGGCCTGGATATTTTCCCCTTTCACACGCGGAAGCCCTAGCACAAATATTTCAGCCACCCTCTTGGTCGGGGTCTAAGGGATTTTCATTATTCTCACAGATGAGTGCTTATGTGGTTGAAGTGCCAAATAAAAACGGTTTCAAATATGCAGTGGTGGTCACTGAATTCTTTGCAGTACTGGTGCTGACAAATTATACTGTTTGTACCAGTAGATTTTGCAGTCCTATGTGCAACATTTATTGTTTAGCCAAAAAATGAAGTAGCTAAGACTTCCAGACTGGCTTATTTAAACTATTCCAGCCTTCTAAGCAGCGCAACTCTCTCATTGCATTCATTAAAGACCAGAAACAAAATGATTTTCTGTTTTTCTGAAATTCAGAGTACATATCACTGTCAAAAATAGATACTCCTTTTAAAGAATTATCTAGCCAACCTAGGTTTAAAACATAAGGTTAAATGCAGGGTTTGGGTTGTTGCTGTTGTATTTTAACCAATGACCCTTCTAAGTGTTCAGGCAAGCACTTGGTTGAAGAGCTCTGCTTTCCTATCTGTAACATTGAGGGCAATGGTATGAGTCTCTTCTCTGTGTGACACTTGAGGATATTTGCAAAGCATGATGTAGCTTAAATATAGGAAGTACTAAATATGCATGTATAGATTATATGTGTGCCTCAGTTGTGCATAGAGAATAGGAGTTTCATTATCCACCCATTTATACTGAGAAAGCAAGAAACTATGAGTTACCCTCAGGTACCTGTAAAGTGCAGGATAAAGTCTTAAGAAATCATAGAACGTTATAAAAAATGAATGCAATGAGTATTTTAAATTCCATTTAAATGGGCATGATTAAACACAAACAATCCCATACATACATGATTTGAGTAATTTAAAAATCCATTCATAAAAGTCAAAACATTTTCTGTGGAGACAATACTTGTAATTATCAGTGCCTCCAAGAAAATTAAACCATAGGTGTATCTAAATGAAGACACTGAAAAAAAAAATAATCATAGGATTTTAAAATAGTAACTAAACTGCATTAATTCACTTTGTGGATGGTCTTATTCAGAATTTTAGTGACCTTATTTCAGTTTCATTAGTTGATTTTTGGAAGCTATTACATCAAAGTAAAGCTATTACATTTCTAAAAATCAGAGTTCTTATAGGTATATTTATTCATTTAATCTTCAGATTTTCTCCTTAAGATTTCTGGGTTTGTGCGATTAAATTCTTGCCCAGATACATTTATATGGATAATTCAATTTTTTTGAAGACTTTGGCTATCAAGCTTTTTAAGGTAGCAATCCAATGCAGAAGTCCCAACAGAGGTCAAGCTCCTGTTCCCATGTCACAGTCATGGCTGCAAATGATATTCGGCGGCTGATCAATATAACAGAGTGGGGATGTATGTGTGAATATTTTGTTCAGGAGCTTTCAAATAATGAGATATGTTTCAAGTAAAACTAAATGTTCTATATAAATAAGCACTGTAATGGCACTGTTCTATAATGAATATATGCTCTGACCTGTTTTATGAAACATTTGACAATGATTTTATTTTCTTTTCAGAACAGGTGTAGCAAAACCAAAAAACCCAAACCAGAGTCCTTTGTCCTGCCCTTTACATTGCAATTTTCCATTAGTTTGTATTCCAGCCTGGAAAAAAAAAAATAAATAAAGCTTGTTACTATTCCAGTGTGGAGGTGCCATTAACAAATTAAGGTCGAAGGGTCACTGTCTCTTTTCAAACACATATGTGAAGCAAAAGAAATCAAGGCACATCTGATACTAGCTCGATCCAGTCCTACATTAGTTTTGACTTGCATTTTAAATTCACAGCAGCCAGCAGCCTATTCTTTCCTGGCTGTGAAACTGTGTGCTGGTGAAGATGAGGCTGTGGCAGTAGGGTATGGAAGTTAAGCTTCTGCTTTAATGCTGACCTCCCTTCCTTTTCTGCTTCAAACCATACCCTTCATGTTGTATGTAAGTGACATGTTGTGGATCATTATTTGTGCTTCCTGATGAACTCAACCCATAGACTGGAATTATGCAGCTGCATTTTCCAGTCTTTCTTCTGATGGAATTTTTCTTTTGCTTACAGTTTTCTGGTGGACAGGGCTAGGGCTATGTCAGTCCTAATGATGAATGTGATATAGCTGTTCACAGAACAAATCTTTTCTGCGCCTTGTTGCTTTTAAAATGCATGCATAGTGCGTAGCCAGTTAGGAAGTTAGGCTAGATGTGGCCTTTGGGTAAATGGTTAATCTCAGTAAAAACTAATCTAATAGATTCCTTGTTTTTCTAATGTCAGTGTTTCTTTCAATTCTAAAGCAGGAGTGAAGGTTTACACAATGCTTAGTAACATTCCTCCCCCACTTGAGAGGACTGCAGGTAAGTCAGAAGAGAGCCTGCTGCCGGCTTCATGTGTTTGCAATTATGACTGGTCTGTTTCTGTCAGGATCTCTTAACACCGCAGATTCTGTCATACAGAAATGGGATTCAAATTAAATAGAAATAACTTTTAGATTACTTATTTTAATCTTGCATTACTCTAATTCACAAAGCCAAGTCCCTCCACAGAGCATTGCTAGCTTTTTTTTTTTTTATAATGGGAAAATGTTTTGGGAGATAAAACCATAAGCTGTAATGGCAATGAGGATTTTGTTTCCCAGTTGATTCATGTCTGTTTCCCTTTTTCAGGCTGAGATATCAGTTAGAGTGGGCTTGAGAGTAGGATTTGGCTCACTGATAGGGAGGATTTTGTGGAATTTATGAAAGTGTGCTTCAACAAGGGAGGAAATACAAGGGAAGTAAGGCGAGCTGACTGAGGTGTAGTATATGTGTCTTTAGTTGGGGCTACCCAACCATTAATAAGAGCAGATTTCAGTCCTTGTAGACTTTAATTAATAGCTCTGTGCTGTGAAAAGCAGACTGGCTACACGAGTGGTTCAAAACTCCAAAGGAAAAAGAGATAATCTGACAAGTATTATTTCTGTAGGCATACAGAGAAATAAATACTTTGTTGCAAGAAATATGCCATGACTAATTCTTGATCTTTCTTGCTAAAGCAACAGTCTAGGGAGGTCACTTTTGCCTCTCAAAATGAGTGCTGTGCCATCATCATTACCGCTTATTGTGCTGCAGTTCATAAGGCCTTCCTAATATAATTTTACTTATGAAAGAAATGGAATAAGCTATTCTTGAAGTTAGCTATGGGAATAAAACAGATGTCATGCTCTTGAATAGTGTTACCAGGGTTTAACTATAGAAAAAAACAATTAGAATCCTTAATAATTTCATCCTGATGAAGTCTCTACTACTAAAGCTTGACTAGTAAACACATAACGTTTTATTTTTTATACCTGAAGATGGAGTTCTGGTTGCCTGGCTTTATAGTTGAAGTAAGGCGAGACTCGATGTAAGCTGTACAGACTAAAGCTGATTCATGCAAATAAGATGAGGGAAATTTTCCCGTATATGCTCATTTTTTTACAATGCCTTTACAATTCTTCTAAGAGGAGTAAAGACTGAATTTATTCTATTAAGAAATTGCGTGGTGCATTTTCTCTTTGTGCTTTCTTTTGGCAGAATATTTTCCCTGTGCTTTTTCATATTTAGAACATGTTTGAGTTTGAAATGGAAGCTTAAAGGTTTTTCTGAGGAATTGCTGGTGTCTATTAATTTGTATGGTTCGTTTGTGCTCTCCATAGGAAAGCAGAATTTGCTTGTGCAGGCTTTGGTTGTGTTGGAAATGCAGTTGTATTTGAAAGCGATATTGAGTCCCTGTAATGTACTTTTTCTATCAGTGTCAATGTGTTTGGAAGACTGAGTCTCTGCAAGGTTGAAAATAGTCACTTTAGGAAATAAAAATAAATTGTGTGTAAGAAGTTTGCGAGGGGAAGCTTCAGTGGCTGGCGAAGGCTGTTACAGGAGAACTGAGGGAAGGAGAGGAGCTGTTTAATACCGACTCTTCCTGCAGCCTGACAATTTATTCATGCAGTGGACATTGCAAGCCCAATCTGCAGATGCTATTTTCTGCTCCATACTGAATAAAACTCAGTGCTGCATCCAGAGTGTAAAGATTAATTAGTCAGGGAGTGTTAAAGGTCTGTTAAAGCCATTATGGTGTATGTCCACTGAGACAAATAGGGGCCATAAAACATTGTGTTCAAAACCTAATTTTACATGTGTATTTTTCATTAATAATAATGATGGTAGTAATAACTATAGTCTTTTCATCCTGAAAGCTCTCAAAGGACTAAATGCATAGTGCAGTGCGTTCTGTGTAGGAAGGATCATGCTTTCCATCCCTGAAATGCAGTCTTTCTGAGGCATCCTTCAAGTTACGTTGAGCTCAGGTTATTGTTAGTCACTGCACAGACACTATGCACTGCAGGTTGTCCAAGTAAGCCCTTATTTTATCAGTTTATCATTTATCTTTTATTTTTATCCATTTATGGTTGTTTCCTTAGTTGAGGGTACTAGAACCAGTTGTCATTGTTGAAAATGGCTACCAAATTGCATGTAACTACATATGTTTTACTTTTTTTAGTTTGACTTCTAGGCTAGCTTTCAAACAAGCTCTGGTTACAGCATTGTTGAATGTTTGACTGTTTATCAGAAATTTTTAGCTAATTTAATAATTTTTAGTTAATGGCATAAATGGGAAGAATTTTTTGTAAATATACGCATCCACATGAGTTGCAAATACTCTTGCTCATTTCTCTGGACTAAGCTGCAGCTGCTCTGTGAATACTGAAAAGAGATGTCTGTGTTACCCACTGCTTTAAACATGAAGCACTCATTTTTGCATGTTTTTCAGGCTTCGGGGGTGGGGTGGGGCGTGTATGGCATTCTTGTGTATGGGTTTGGTTTTGGTTTGTGAAAACTGGTGAAGCTTAAGGCAAATCAGTGGAGTGGAGGAGCAGACACGGCCTCTCTCTTACAGTTATAACTGTTCCAAAAGGTAAAACTAGAATTGATCATAACGCATGCAGAAGTATTTCTTCTTTTCTCTCCACAGAGTGAGATTTAAGCATTCTGTTTAGAATGCTTCCAGAATATATTGTGGGTTTGTTTACCCCATTATATCCAGCTTTGTGGAATTTGTTTGTTTAATATAAGCCTTAATTACAAAATTTGAAAGATGAAATCAAAACTGACTATATATTCTCTGTCTGGTTACAAATGAAAAGATTGTTAACATGATTGGAAGGGAACTTCCTGTTCTAGGTTGAACTTGCATTGTCTAGTATTTTCATCACAGTGCCATACTTGCATCGGAAGATGCCAAGATATATTTTAAATGTGGAATTTTAAAAAAGTCATGTTTTATGTTAAAGCAATGGACTGTCAGGTCAGATTCCAGACTCCCTGCTGCATGTTGGTATCTTAAGTAATTTTAAATATTTGTTGGCTCTTTCCAGCAATGGAGGGAAAGGCTGGCATTCAACAGTATGCTCACAAGTGTTCTATGGTTTCTTCTGCTGTTCTAAATTGTCTGACTTGTGCAGTTTTTAATGGAAGTCTTGGTCCTTTAGCTATTGCTTGAGCTGTTGCATTAATGTAGAACCTGGAAAGCATGGACAAGAAATGGGACAATGGTGATTTGTTGAACATGCTTCCAGAGCAAAAGATAACTGCATAAAAATAGATGGAGATGAAAGCTGATCTACTGTCCCTGTTAAATGAAGCTGTGGGCAGTAAGGAAAGACTGTTCTTGTAGGGAAGATGAAATTAAAAAACCTAAAAATGTAGTGGTTCTCACCAGATTTCTAACTGCAATTCTGTACTTGATAACTAATAATGTTTTGGAGCCTTTGTGGATAGTCTCACTAAAGGCTTCCAGAATTTAGCACATTCTCTGAAGAAATTGAATTAATCACTCACTTCAGCAATGTATTTATATTAGCTGGTGAATGAATGAAGTCAAAGGGCTAATAGATCTAGTGAGTGAAGCACTTGCCTTTCAGCTGTAGGTCAAGCAGCAACTGCAGATCTCTGAGGAGCACTTATTCTGGAGAAGACTTCATTTCAGTGTGCTGATGTGACTGACAGAGCCAAGGGTATGACTGACAGCTGTGCTTTTTGGACCTCATCAGAATACCTAATGCTTCTTGAAGCCCAATCAAAATATTTCACATCTTGTAATGAAAGCACAGTAACAGAAGTATAATTTCTTAAAACAATATTAGTTTATGGGAACACACTTTATTTCTAACATAGTTATCAAGAAGGATTGTTTATTTTAGGGTCTAGTTCCTTTTTGAAATGCCTAATTTTACTTGTATGTCTAATATTAATTAAATTACATAGAAATTATGAGTGCTGCAAAAGATCTTGTGAAGGCTGTCAGTAATTCAGAATATTTCAGATGCCTCCTTTGTTTTTCAGTGTGTCAATCTATCAACAGTACACTGGAGTAATACCTGTGTTAAAATTGGTAATTGCGCATGATAGTTTGTTCAGATATCTGCCAAGATGCATGCCCACAATTCCTTAGTTGTACCTATGGTAATGGTTACTCACAAATATTCAAAATAGTTACAAAATGTTGCAATTTGGGCCAAAGA
The DNA here is from genome assembly GCA_009867235.2 of Psittacus erithacus. Classification (NCBI taxonomy): domain Eukaryota; kingdom Metazoa; phylum Chordata; class Aves; order Psittaciformes; family Psittacidae; genus Psittacus; species Psittacus erithacus. Next base: position 13,646 of record WYDI02008092.1, on the reverse strand, counting down.
TTTTTAATTTGCATAAAAAACTCAATCCACAGTAAAATATTACAAAATTGGAGAATGCCTGTTTATAGTCAGAAGTTTTGATTTACTTTTTTGCTTTTTCAGCAGTTCCCCACTTTGCTCAGTATTTGTTTCAACTCATGTATTTGTATTTTGATGTAAATATATATTGCTTGCAAGTGATAGAAAAGCCAATAAAGATGACTGACTTTCAAGATGTGAGTGATCATAAACGGCGGCGAAGGAAGAGTGCTCACACTATATAGGGCAGGGTCAAAACATGTTTGCAATCTGCAAACATGTAATAGCAACAGTAAAAGTGTTTAACAGTCAATGTGTCATTGGGAGAAATAATGCCTTGGTAATCTCAGTCACCGAGGACTGAGAAGAGGCAGCGATGTTCTTTGTAGATGGATGGTGATACCACATTGTGGCTTTTTCATCATTTTAAGCTTCTAAATCTCCCTTTCAGCCTTTTGCTGCAAAGCTAGTCTTGAATGTTTCATTATTTAAATGTAAGATAATTCAGTTCTTTTGATATCTAGTCTTCTTGCCATGTCATTGTTTCACTGTATGCTATTTTACAGATGTTAGCCTTTTCATTTTTGTTGGCAAAGTACAAATATTTGAGTGCATTTTGAACACCACAAATTAAGATAATTTTTACTGCTGCTTTTTAAATCTTAATGATGTATTTATAACTTATGTGAATGCCTCATGTCTAGCATTAAGAATAGCACTACCATTAACAAAAAAAAGTCAAGTTGTGAGTGGTGGATCTTGTATATATGGTTATTTCATAGGGAGCAGTGACTAACAAAAGCTGATAACGATGTGAAATTTAATGCATACAGTATGGCTAGCAAATAAATTGCAAGAAGTTGCATCTCAATTTGGGCAGATATTTGCTGGATTCATTCTTAAAACCTCCACAAATACTGCAAATGCAGGTTGTGAATAGAACATTGTAGGGTAGGAATTTATTACAGCATAATTTTGTCTATGGTGCTACTGATTAGCAGTTTCACTGTGGTGGCTTAAAGCTTAACTTTTTGTGGAAAAGCAGTGACCAACAATTACACATGCCATAGTTTTTGTCCTTTTTGTATGGCTATTATTTTTCAACATCAATATCTAAATTAGCATTTCAGAGCTTTTTCAGGCTAGATGATTTTAACTGTTCCTCCTCACAGGGAAATCTTAATCTTGTTCACAGAGCAGACCTGAGAAGTACAGGAAATGTCTGTAAGGGGTCTGTGCCTCATAAATATGCCTTCTAATGAGGATTGTAGCAGTGTGGACTTCCTTGGGGTGACAGCATCCCCTGGGCCTTGCCTTCCCTCCCCACCTTTCCTCTCCCCTTTCCTCTTTCATCTCCTTCCCTCCCCTGAGGTACACCATATCTATCAGCTAGAGCCTAGCAGTGGAGAAGTCTGGACTGCAAATGCGTGTGATGCAGTTTTGCAGTCAGGAGCTGCTATTGCAGTGTCAGAGGGAACATGTGAAGCAGTCTAGTCCAAGCCAGAAGTGCTCACCTGTGTCTTTGTGAAGCTCTGTTAGCAGTAGCCATTCCTGAATGGCTGGGAATGGAGCTGTTGTTTCCCAAGCTGGCAGAGGAGCCAAGTGGATATGGAGGTCCCTACCACAGCAGGGCACAGTCCCCAGCTCACTAAGGGTCCTCCCTGGCTCCAAGAGTCTTCCTTTGCAGATCCAAGGTCTTCATTGCCATGTCAGCAATAATGAGATAAAATATGCACCTTGGCTTTAGCCTCCTTTGAAAGGGCTAGGTGCTGGGGCCCATTCGTGGCTTTGGAATGAATCTTTGACGCATGTCACAGTTGTTAAAGTAGATATTAATACAAAATATTACATTGTGTAGTGCTCAACTTTTCTGTAGCTGTCTATCAGAAAGTTCTGAAGTGGATTTCTTTAAAGACTCCCTGTCTCCTGAGGAAAAGGGGATAAGGCAGTGTGTCCCTGGACAGGATCTGTGACTCATTATGCCAATCAAACTCCACTTCAGAGGGGAATAAAGAGATTTGTATCTCAAAGCTGTGCATAACGACTTCTTGGCTTTTCATTTCATATTTATGAGCGGTTTACTTTGAAGTGTTTATCAGGCTATACGCAGAAACATGAGAGAGCATTGCCTGAAACCATGTTCAAGTGTCTAATCTGTTAAATGCTTGCTGAGCAGGCTAGTTCATCAGTGCATGCAATGCAAAAAAGAGAAAAAAATAAACTTTCTGGGGTTTTGAGGTTTTGAAGTAGAATCTTTATATTAACAATATAAAAAGGATTAATAATGCCAAGCATTTTGAAATAAATGTAATATATGAAACTTACAAAAGTTGGTTATGTTCTGTGTTAAGTAGATAAATAGTTCTCTGCTTAAAAGGAAGCTTGGCAGTACTTAATACCAAAACTATACAGTGCCGCATCTGCTTTTAAGACAGGAGTATACAGTAACACGAAATTCTCACTGTTACTTTGGAAGGCTTGAGGCATTCATAAAAGCAGACTTCTGTAGGGTTCTTTCCCCCCTCCAAAAAGGGCAATTTGCTGATAGCAGAAGTGTTAAAAGCTGATAAAAGAAGAGCAGTAGCATTAGCCTGCAATGGAGATCAATTTGGGGCAGCATTCCCCATTTGCTGTGTGCTGTGCCTGTAGAGGAACTCTGGAGAGGCAGGTATTGTTAAATAGGTCAAAGATATAAAGCCAAAATTTTCAGTGAAGTGGAAACAAAATGACAGTATTTCTCATTTTCATCTAGCTCCACTGGGTTGGATGGTCATATGCCTGACGATCACTGTTTCGGTTCACGATGTTCTGCTACCAGCCCTCTAAAGTGAAGCTTTACTAATTCTGGCTGTATGTGACTGATCAAGCCAGTCCTGTGAGATGGAGGAGATAAGAGACTGCAGTGCTAACAGGAGCACTCCAGCTCCAGCCTGCAAATCCACACTAAAAAACCCTGATGTGCATGTGGTCAGTGCACAGTATTCACTTGGGCAAGTGGTTCTTCAGGGTGCGTGATACTTGGTGTCCATGCATGGTACCCTGGGTTTAGTTTTAAAAGTAACTTCACTTTAGAGCTCATTGTCAAGCATATTCTTACATATTAGTAATTTTCAAAGGAATCAGCAGGAATATGGTTAGTTCAGTGCTTGATTTTTACCAGGCCATCTTTCATACCGTTTTATGATTTCGTGCAGATCATTTTTGCTTTAGCAAAAAAAAAGTACTTTCCCTTCTACAGTGAACTTTGAATGACTTGATTTGTAGGTTCCCAGCTTTGGACTTCTTAAAGTTATCTTTAAACTAACTCAGAGGACCACAGCTGATCAGTGTTGGACACTTCTAGTTACCTGGCTAGAGATTTCACTTTTGACTTTCCAGACCAGAAATCTTTGGAAACCTTTGGGTTGTGCACTTGTTTGGGTTGAGGGTTCTTCCTTTTGGCTTTCTCATTGAAGGGCAAAATAGCTTTCTCTGCAATTATACACCCATACACATTGTTTGCCGAATTCCCAGGGTTTTGGTTTTTTTTGAAGTATATAAAAAAAAGCCATAAAATATATGCTGTGTTTGGTTTCTGTGACAAAACTAAGTTGTAGGACAACTGAAATCAGGGCTAGTTTTCCAATATGTGTGCCTGTTCCCTGCTTTGAAGCCATTAAAGAGATGACAAAGAAGAAAACAGAGCAACCAGATGCCTTTGAGAACCACAAATCTGAAATTTAAATAGATGTACTGGCAAGTTTTAATATGCTTAGCTGAATCAAAGGTTCATCGGTCTGAAAGTGATGGATAAATCTGTGAAGTGTCCAGAGCCTGTCATGGTAGCTTAAGCGATCTGAAGCTACTGGCCAGCTCAGCTCATGTGCTCTGTCACACCGGTAATTAAGAAAAGCATTTGTTCAGATAAGACAGTGACTGAAAGGCCACAGGCAAGGGATGTACAACAGCACCACACAGCCACAGAACTTCTGCCACTGTTCACATAATGGAAAACAAGACCCGGAACACACTCTTATCCAAGGTATCCTGTGATTAGGAGAGAGGAGATTCTTTTTCCATCTGTAGTCTTCAGAGCTCTCCTTTTCCTCCTCCGTATGCCCTTTCAAAACAAACCTGATTTTAGGTTTCAAACTTCTGTGACTCCAATACAGCCAAAAAGGAAATATGTGAACTAGCTCAAAATGCTTCTTTGCAAATGGTTGGTAGGTTAAAAAGTGTGAAATAGTGTGAGGATTAATGAATATTCCAATCTAATCTCCTTCTTATTAAATCCAAAGAATTCTATCATTGGAGTCTGCAAAATAATAATAATATAATAATCCTGCTAATAATAAATTAATGGCATCATGTGATACCTAGGTATACTTGACCTTTATCATTAAGATATGAATTTATCATTTCACCTGATCTGCAAGGGCACTTATGAAGCAAGTAAAGGCACTTACAAAGTGAGATGACATGTGTGTGTTAAAAATAGTCAGATAACAGCCTACATGGTAACTCTCTTTCAAATGAACTGAGTTTTGGTCTGGCTCTCTTTGTAGTATTTACTGTGTTATCTCCTAATAATAACACCTCATGAAGGGTTTTGACTGAGGATTTTTTTAATGCAGAACTAAGCAATGGGGAAGCGTTAGGCAGAAAAATGTGTTGTTTGGTTTTTTTTATTACAACTCTTCTTGTGTAGAATATTTGACCTAGTGGGGGAAAGCCAGTTTTTAAAACCAGTTTTTAAAATTCAGGAGCAGCATTAGCATTTTTCCCACACATGAAAAATTTGACAAAATCATAAATTTAATTGGAATATCTTGATATTGCCTCTTCAAAGGATCACACACTGCTACCTGTTAAACTCAATGCTGAAGTGATGGCTGGAGCTTAATTTACTGCTTGGCACATTTGCATCTCTATTCTGTTATTAACCAAGTGAGGGGCGGTGCTAGCAGTCCTTCAGATCTTAGACAAAAATGGAAGGGAAAGGAAAACAGAAGAGCAACAACTGTTGAAATGGAGTTTTATAAAACCAGACATAGTTTCTAAAACACTGGAACAGACAGAAGTTTAGATAAATTAGAGAAGCAGGTTGCATTACATAAGCAGAGCTGTGCTTCTGAGGTAGGAAGAGCATGTTGGAACAAAATGCACCTGCCAGCAGCAGTCCAAGTGCAACAGGCTGAACTGAAGAGGTTGGACTTGGGTATACAGTGACTGGCAAAAAGAAAATCAGAATAGAGACATGTTTTGTGTATGTGGAAAATGCCACTGTAGGGAAGGAAAGAGGTGCATGGAAGGAGGCATTTCTTCCTTCCACAGTTCTGTAGAAGCCTGTTAAAACCAGTCAATTCCAGCAGTGGATTTGGTGGATCTGCTGTGATTTTGCCTATAGCTATGGTACATGCCAGAATGGGCACGATACACTAAGTTTCTCCCTTCATGATTGTATATGCAGTCTACAAATTATAGTCATTGGTAAATAAAAGAAATCCTGTATTAAGGGTATGTATTTCATCGGTAGCAAAGTTCAGGACCAATAGTAATCTGAATTGGTGCCAACTGTTCCATTTGTAGTACATCAACTGACTGGCCGTGAAAATAACTAATTATTTTTCTAGGATTAAAAATGAAAAGCTGAAAGCAATTTATAATTCAATCAAATAAATAAAGACATCTCTTGATCTCTTCATATAATGAACACAAGAGATGAATAAAGAAAATATGGTTGTGTCTGTTTCTTAGTAGCTATACTGTCTCAAAAAGCTTAATCTATTTTCCTTAATACCTGATAATATTATATATCTTTTTCTTCAAAATTATAGTGCTCAAATTATTTTAATTTCATTATTCTTTAAGTTCGGCATAAAGCTAATATGGGTTTGCTCAATACACTTTTTTAATTCACATTGTGCTCCATTTAAGTTGTTTGAAATTTTTTGGGAAGCTTTTCTTTCCATCTTAGAAGAGTTCCGTTATCAGTCCACAGAGTTACTCATGTTGGTCTACTGACTCTCCTCCTAGAAATGCAGAGTTAAAGGCTGGCATCTCTAGTTTTTCTAAAACCTGGTAGAAACAATGTCATTTAGAATGGCAACACAGAAGATCTGGGCCGAATAATGGTCTACAGACTTTTATGCAACTGTAAAGAATACAATTTCCATTACCATTATCTCTAGGTAACGTGTTTACAGTGAAGGAGCACCTTGTGACTAAACAGCTGACAGTTGCTGCTGCTAAGAAATCTTTACATGTGCCTGGGGACCTTCATAAAATATGAGTATCCGTGTTCCTAACTTGTGAAGCAAGGTATGAAAGAAAACAATTAAGGTTTCACCTGTGATGACAGCTGATTCAGGCTTTTCAAGAGTTCCCAATTAAACAGTTATAAAAGTATGAAAGCTTATTACCTGTGACTTCTCCTGTTTCTTGAGAGCACAGTTTAAGTATGAAGTCATGAACAGTGACTTTTTACTGCTTTTTTAATCTAGATTCAACAGTATAAAGGTAAGAAAAGGCTTTTCATGAATTCAGCAAAGTATCACCAGCTAATTTATCCCCTGGTAGCTTCCTACAGGTTTTCATACAAATCTTTCTTAATAATTGAACTCGGATTTGTGTATCAATGAAGATTAGTAGCTGTACAGTGTTTTAATCCCAAAGTACTCATATCTGTATATTTGCGATCAGCTAAGGTGGTTGGGTTTTTTCTGGAGACCAAGGAGAACTCTCTGTCCTTTTCTGACATAACTAAAATGCTTTTACCACAGAAGACCAACAGCTTCATGAGCTGGACTAGAATGCAAGCAACTCATGCCAGTGGAAACTGATTTAGTGGGAACCATGGTCTAATTTTTGCACTTCTTCATGCCAAATGAGTCTAACTGTGCATGTGGGCAGTCAATACGGATACTAAATGCTAGCTCTCCTCTATATGGACAGCACTTCATTCTCTCCTTATATTATCTTTAAAACTGACTCCTTTCTGAAGGTTGCCTTTTGCACAGAGCTGTTGTTATTCCTTCATAGAAAAATACTCTGCTAGTGTGACAGGAGATATTCTCAGGTGTCGGTCAGATTGTTTAACCTGAAAAAGTGATTTGAAAATAATTCTTTCTGCATTCTTTATGGCACCTATCACTTTATGTACATAAATGCAGTATAATCTTAGTATTTTCTGCATGTCTGTGGTGAGTTTTATTTAGAAGTTCATGATCTCTAAAAAGGAAACAGGCATACAACAAAATTAGTTCAGTTTGAGCCGTTTTGAACTGAGCAGAAAATACAGACTCTAACTCCTTTTCATAAGATTGCATCCAAAAAAACCCAACCCCCCTCCAAAACCCACAATTACCTTGATGGTGTTTGGACTGGAGCTGGGAAGGTTATAGAGAGAACATCATTACTTGCCACGAAGCTTCATGTTCTGTTCTGTCTCTGCTGCTTGTAAAGAAGAAGTAACAGGAACTGAATTTTAGTCGTTGAAAACCACATTCTTCTTGGAGTCTATCACAGGACATAGCTGTGAATTGGTACAGATTTTATCCCAAAAATGCACCATTTGTCACTGCAGATGTACATTAGATCATTTGGACAGGTGTCTTACCACAATGTGGTTGTCTACAGATGAAAAGAACAGAATTTGTGTTATTTTTCCCCCAGTCGCAGGTTTTGTGGGTTGCTTTCAGTCTTTCTTATGTGTGGAGGCCAGTTTCTGCTAGTCCCCAGTGTTGTGCAGCAGCAGCCGCAGGCTTTATATTTTTGTGAATGTATTTTGGCGTAAGTAATGTGGCACAATTGCAGAATACTAAGGTGTCTACTATTATGTCTGCAGAAGCATTTCCAGTCTTGTTCATATAGGAAAAAAGTGTATTGTTGTAGTTTTAAATACAAAACATTTCTCATGCACTCTTGGCACTGTAACAGAAAGTGCAGAACATTGGATTAGAGTTGGTTTCGATTACTCATCATACTCATTGCCTCACTAGACATTAAGTAGCCCCCAAGAGAGCAGATTTTTTTTTCCCTTCTGCTGGAGGTTGCCCATCGCCGACAGAGGATGTGCTGATGCAAATAGAGGTATGCACTGTGCGCGTGTAGCACACAAAACCCGGTTGATTTTTGATTTTAATTTGATTGCAAAACAGTCATTGCCTTTTAAATGACAGATGAGACATTTCATTAGAGATAAGGAGATACATGGGGAGGCCTAAAGTTGCTTTGAGAAAGGAAGATCTTATTTGCATGTTAATGTGTCGTGTATACTTGAGTTTAGTTAAATTTCTTATAATATCACTTCAAAATGTCAATAGATTGAACTATTTAGGTTGAAATTTGCCTTGAATTCTGTCTGCTTCAGGCTGATTTGTCTGGAGACTGGACAGGGAGTATCTGAGTGAATGATGCTAGAGAAAATAACGTTATTTTGCATGCAGTGAAAACATCACATGGCCATTGTGTTGATTAAACTCTGAAGTATCTCCATCCTCTGAATAAGAGATTCCGAGTTTGGAGAGTTACTCCCTGCTATATGTATTTCAGCAGATATCTCAGATGAAATATGATAGTGTTACTGGAGATTGAGTATGGAACAGGTGAAGTTTGCGTGTGTGCCAAGGAGCTGCTATGGGCCTGGAGGGCCAGGGCTGGACAGGACTCTCCCATAGCTGTTCCTCCTGGTCTGCTGCTGAGCATCAACACCAGGAATAACAGGAGGGTCGCAGCCCTGACTTCGCTTTCTGCTGGCACTTCCTCAGTGAGGAGGAGGAGAAGTGCACCAGGCAGGGTGCAGAGGTGTGAAGCAGTGGAGGAGAGCAATTGCTCTCAGCATTACACAGTTTCTTTCATGTCTCCTTCAGGTTTCAGGATGGACGGATCTACAAGAATAGCTCATCTCTTTGTAATATATGAAGCTCTTCTCCTTTTAGAATTCCTTAGAGCTTGAAAAAGTTGGAAAGCTTACAATAAAGACTGCCTAAGAAAGTAAAATGTTAGCCTGAGGAACTGCATTTTAACCTGGGTTGTGTTGGGTAGATAATAAATAATAATCATGCTTGAGACCTAGCTCCGTCCTCTTGTCCTCCCAAATCTGATTTTGTCCTTAATCAAAATGGGCATTTGAAGAGAAAACAACAAATGGATACTTTGTCCTAAACCAGCATATCATTAAAAAGAAGTTCATCACCATAAGGTGATGGCAGAAATACAGTTTTTAGATGGTACTTGTTCTGCCAAAATCAGTGTGTATTCTGGAAGGAGTCTGTTCTATTCTCCTTTCCCTTATAAAAGCTCGCCTCACAAAGAGGTGAAGATAAATAGAGTGAGATATTCTCAGAGGCTACATTCAGTACAACCGCAGAAAATGTGAAGTAATTAAAAATATTGTATTTTCTATTGGTATATAAGGACTGAATGAGGGACATCTAAATCATTTCCTGATGCTTTTGTCACAGATATGCTCTATGAAAGTAAGATTTATCATCACTAAGTTGTTAAAGTTCACATTCGCTTAGTTATAAAATGTTTAGCTTTCCTCACTAGCAATACCTGGAATTTAATAATCTTAAATGAAAATATGTCATCTGTGAATCTTCTTACAAGGCAGTGACAGAAACATGTAGATGGCTCTGCTCTTGTTAACCTCCAGGTTCTAGATTTTTAAACCTAAAACAAGGTATAGCTTGTTCATTATTGTTATTTCCTAATTTTTGAGGAATCCATCTTTGGTGCTTTTAGTGTTTGATCAGTGAAGAGCTTGTTTCTACAGGAGCGTATGCTCCCCTTCCCTGTGCTACCAAAGGACTGTTAGGGAAAGCTGGATAGGTAGTGAATAAGAGTGTTGGGAGAGTTCAAGTAAATAGTTCAGTTTATGTAATATCATTTGTGAATATTACAAAGAAAGGAAGAGCCAGCCCATAAACCCCTTCAGGGCTGTGGGTCTCATGGCTAGAGCAGCAGTATCACCTCCTCCTTTCCTGGCCTCCTGAAGCACAGGATGTTTCCTCTGATTGGATGGATCACAGTGAAAGGAGAGCTCACCTTTTCCTTGTGCTTTTCTTTTTGAATTTGTGCTTTCTTGAGAAATGGAATACCGCAGTCATTGTAATATCAATGATGTTAAGGGAGAATTTTCCAGGCATGTTTCATGCTAATATTAAATCTGCCACAGAGGCATTGTGATTACATGGTTAAAATTCCTGTCTGTTGCAAAGGAAAGATACTCCTGATTTAAGTACACTTAAACCACCAGAAAGATCCAGTGTATTTTATAATGCTGTATCAAGGGGAAGGGGGATGGGCATTTATAAAAGAAAAGGCTTACATTATTTATTTTTTTTTTTAAGCGTAAATGATACAGTAGAAAAGCTTCAAAAATGCAGGCAGAAGTCGCGTATCCCTCAGCTTAGGTTTGGAGTCTAAGTTCAGAGTATCTTATAATGCAGAACTAGAAACATAATTGAGTAAAACATTTTGTAGAACAGGATCCTTAACCATGGGAAAAGAGTAGTATAGAATATAGAAACAGGTGAAATACAGAGAAGGATTAAGAAGATGGCAGTGTTTTAATGGACAAAGATGAGAAAAAAGGGTAAATGTTAAAAATTAGTATGGTAAGTAGATAAAAAAATGAGATTTTAATCATCTGTTCTCCCTGTCATTTAATGAATGCATAAAGAATTGAGGAAAATTAAGTGTGCATTGGAGTTTGTTAAAAAGAACGACCTCTTCATATACCACAGATTGGAGCTAAACTGTGGTACTTGTGCCAGCAAAAATCATTATAGCTATGAACATAGCGAAACTCTGAGCAAGAATGGAATGTCTTAAATGTATTCTTTTTATCTTTACTTCTTGTAATTGATTATAGTAGCAAAGAATGTAAGTGATATTTATCCTTTTGATTTTAGACTTAGCCCAGTTTTGCGCTGCTGATCTAGTGTTGAACGCAAATTTCTCCTGTCTGTGAGTTACTGGTTCAGATATCTTCCTCTGAGGCAGCTTGTAGCAATCACAGCTGGATTAGATTAATCTTGAGAAGGGCAAGTCATGCAATTTGTAATTACCCAAATGAGACCTCTGCCTAAAGGTTAGGTGAAAATAACCTTTGCTAGTATGGTCATGCTTTCTAGTCTTAGCTAACGAGTGGAATTGTACATCGTTGAATTAAACACACTTTTAGGAAGAATTTGTATACTAAATAATGCTCAAAAGATAATAGAAGTAATGTGCTAATTAAAAGGAAAACATCTTTTCTGCTCTGTTGAGAGACTCTTCACAGCATGTAGGTTATAGGCAATAATGATCAAGTTCATAACATTATATTACATTTCTAAACTAGTATACTGCTGGTCTATTTTTGTATTTACATTACATACACCTTAAGGGAGCAGCTGGTATTAACTGCTGTTCTTTAATGAAAATGGGCTAGTGATTTCTGCAGGTGTGGATGAGGGGACTGGGGATTCAGGCAAGTAAGCTTGGTTTGCATATGGAAAAGCAAAAAACCTAGTGGCTATTTTCATGTGGATGTGGTGCATTCTTTGAGAGAAAGAGGTTTCTTTTCCACCAGTAAGGATCTGATGTTGTTTCGTTTCACTTCATGTCACCAGCAATGTAGTAGATGCTATAAGAATCTGAAAGAAAACACCATGAAGTTGTGCATGTGAAAGAATGGATTCTGCCTGCACATTTCAGGCCTACTTTGCAAGGGGAGTTTCAGGAGAACGCAGTTATTCCCGACTCCATGCAAGCCCTTGAGAGAGAGTATGCTTTACAACAGCGGGAGAAGCCATCCATCTGCCTTGACTGCTAGTGTTAGCAGTGCAGTTTAGCTCAGGGACCAGATTTCTGAATACATAGCAGCACAATTTGAATTCCCAGGATACGGTAAACAACAGGTACTGCTGCTCTCTTTCTTTCTCTCTTCTTCTAGGAGGGCTTGATTTGCCTGATTTCCTAATCACTTAAAGAGCTGTAAGGAAGATAGTTCTTGAAAGAGACACTCAATCTGAACCCCAGGCCAGGCTTTGTCTGTGTTTACTCACTCCAGCTCATAGGTGCTGTAGTTTCTCCTGGCAATGGCAGCAAGGAAGGGTGCTTTGTTCCTGTGACCTTTCTGTCACCGGGATTCCATATGGAGTATGCTGTCAGTATGAGTGGATATGAAACAAGTTAGATATTTTCTCATTATTTGTGAGACTGTGCTTTATTTGACAATAAATAGTAGGGTTCTTTATGCTATGAATTGTTGGATAAGTAATTTCTGTGCATCCAGAACGATATTTATCCTCTATCTGAATTTACAAGAGTGGCCATTAATATTGTAACACGCAGTAATGGCGGAGCAAATAAGATAATATTTGTGAAAGCTCATATGTTATTCAAGAGCTGTGGGCAGTTTCATTTTAGGGAAACAAGGCACGTATGAGAGCGTGATACAGATCAAGAAATCTATAGGACATAATTTTAGTGTTTCTATCTCCTTTTCACAGGATAATTTAGGTCGGAAAATACCTTTAAGATTCAAGTTCATTTTCTCCAGATTTTACATCAAACTAAAGGCTATAAAAGTATCAGGAAGTATAATATACATCGATACATTTTTATATATTTAGATCTAATATATGAAAAATGCTTTGTATGTATATATAAAATCTATGTATGTATACAGATGTGAAAAAATCTCCAAAACACGTTCTTATGTGGTTATCACGGGTATCCAAGGACAACTTATTTTACTGTTGCGTGCTGTCTTACAGAACACTCTCAAATAATATTTTGCAGAAGCAAATACTGAAAATCAATAAATAAAACTAATTTAGAGTCTACCAGAGAAGAACACGTTTTCGGTAGAGAGGGAAATTGCTGAAATATTTCATGTCTATCATCAGAATGCTTGAGATTTTCAGTGGTGAGATTGTAAGGAGATTTCTGAGAAGCAACATAGAAAATCCTTTCCCAGAGGCTCAGAGCCTGATTCTAATTATGTTCTTGAGTTGATCTGATGCACCTCTCAATTTTGTTTATTTGGTCAGTTTTCAAATCTTTTTCTCCATGTTTTTGGAAGATGCCAAGTTGCCAGGTAATGAAACTCAATTGGGTGAATGGTTTCTGTGAATACTGTATTTTCCTACCCTTTTCCTTTGCTATTTTCCTCAGACAAATAAAGTGAGACTTTCTCTGAAGATTTTCTTTTCCATTGGATGCTATAGTCTGATTTCGATGTCAAGACAGGATGCTAATCAGAGTGAAATCATTTGGGCTTGTAATGGCTGTTAAAATGCACAGAATATCATTATAATGTTTTACTGTGTATGTAAAACAGCTTAATTAAGCTAATATAGAGGGCTGGAGCACCTTTCCTATGAAGACAGGGTGAGACAGTTGGGCTTGTTCAATCTGGAGAAGGTTCCAGGAAGACCTTCTCTTTAGGCAGCTCCCAGTGCCTGAAGGGGTCAACAAAAAGCCTGGAGAGGGACTTTTGACAAGTGCCCATAGGGACAGGCAAGGGGGAATGGCTTTAGAGTGGTACATTTTGATGAGCTCATAGGCAGAAGCTCTTGTGAGGATGCTGAGGCACTGGCACAGGGTGCCCAGAGAAGCTGTGGCTGCCCCATCCCTGGCAGTGTTCAAGGCCA
>WYDI02008091.1:0-79734 GCA_009867235.2 Psittacus erithacus | reverse complement strand
GCTGATAACACCGATGTTTTTAGTTGCTGCTCGGTAATGTTTACTCTGACCAAGGACTTTCTGAGTCTCATGCTCTGTCAGGGAGGAGGAGAAGCCGGGAGGAAGCAGAGACAGGGACCTAACTAGCAAAGAAAGAGGAGGTGGCACCAGGCTCTTCACACCAGCGTTAGCTGGGAGAATGACAGACAGTGGACATACACTGAAACATGAGAGCTTCAGGGTGAGTATAAAAACTTTTCTATGTGTCATGAAGAAAAACAGGTTAGCAGAGAGGCAGTACAGTTCCCATCCTTTTTGCTTTTCAAGACTTGAATGGATTAAATCCAGAGAAACCTTGGTTTGATCTCATAGGAAACCTGCTTGAGGAGGGAGGCCTAAAGACCTCCTGAGGGTCCTTCCATTTTGAATTATCCTACAATCTCATGAAGGAGAGTTGTCAGCAAAAGAATTCGTCTTGGAAGTACCAAATAATATTTTCAAGTGGCAATCTTCTGGAAGGAGTGTGAATGTGTACTAAAATCTTACAGCAGGCACATAATACATTCTGCACAGAGCAGTTACTTCCATTATATAACAGCATTTGCATTGTTCCTATTTTTCATTCCTTTACAATCACCAATCACCAATAATACAAGGAGTGAGACAGGAGTGTGGACTGCCATACCGCTTATGATGGCTTTTGGATGCACTGCAGAGCATGCACAAAATTGCTTATGTTTATGGAGAGACATTCTGGCCTCTGTCTCACTACAAAAACATGTGCTTTGCTTATGCAAAAACCTCACAAGTCTAAGGTTATTAGAGTTGCTGTATTTCTAATATTTCACAGCCAGAAGTGTGTGAGCGTGCACTATGTGACACACCACAGTGAGTCTGACACACTGGAGAGGTAGCTGAGCTGCAACTGTTATTGTGCAAGTACATACCATCTGTGCAATAAAAGGGATGGCTTGAATATGGCTATTTATCCATGCTCTCCTATCCAGGCCAGAGGCCTGGAAATCTTGGCCAAATGGCCATATTTATCTTTTCCACATGGACAGTAAAATAGAATAACTGTCAAAAAAAGAGGATGGATCAATGCAGATGTAGGGTACCCTTAGAACAATTGTGTGTAGTTATCTCTTTCCCTGAGAGACCTTAAAATTTTAAGAAACACCTCTTTTGCCTCCCATGCTAAAGAAGTATCACCCCTTTCTTGTCCAAGGACAGAAGTAAGTCACAGAACTACAGCTTTCATTTTTTGGTCCTTTCAGCCCTGGGATGGAATGATAGTGGGAAGAAATAAACTTCATGTTGGGGGATGCGCCAACTTGAAACAGTCTCAGTACCATTTCCCAGACTGGGTTTGCTGCCAGTAGCTGTTCTTCATGGCTGGTGGGAAGGATTCCTGTAGAGCAGATTGATTTGCAGGTCCAGAGCAGTCCCAATGTCCCATTACAAGGCACCCAGACCCCCCCTCAGGCTTTCATCACAGGGTCAGTACTCTGTCCAAAAAGTGAAAAGGGCAGTGATAAAGCTGATGAGTGGCTTCCAGCTCTTTTTCTTTACTCAGGTCTTGTTTACACTGTAGTTCCCAGAAGCCTCTGACCAGTCGTGAATTGGTAGCCTCATCTCACCAGAAGAACCAATGAAATAAAACAGGAGCAAAGAAAGCAAGAAAGTTTCACAGAGTTCACTGAAATTCTTTGGGCTTGTCCACACATGGAGTTTTGTGCCAATTTAACAAAATGGAATTGGGGTTGCATCAATTTAATTAAATCACTGCAAAAGCTATGTAATCTAATCCTTTGTTTCGGTTAACACCTATGCAACTCAAACATCTGAGCAATAGCTACATAAAAAGCTCAAAGGCATAAAAAAAACTCAAGCTCCGGTCCCCCAGTCTCAGTTCCAATTAAAAGCTAAGAAAGCATGCGCTTCATGCCCCTATGCTTTACTGTAACGCAGGGAGAAACAGAGAAAGTAGTAGATGTTCCGTAATTAAAGAAACTTACACCTGGTAGCAATGGGCTAAACCAAATCATGCAACTTTCAGGTCTTCTTCCTCCTTCATAAAACTAGCACTAAATGCCAAAACCCTTTTTTTTATATCACAAGCCACCTTTAAGAACAGAGGGAAAGAGTCTCCTTGACAATATTGTGTGAGTCCCTCCAGGTCTTTCCAACACTTCATTTTAGCCATCTGGAACAATTTATTGATACACAGTCATCCCTTTCAGAAATTTCCAGAGAAGTTAACTCACTCTCAGTGGGTTACTCACAGTGTAAATCGCTAGGAAGCAGTTTGGTTGATGCTCCTGTATATAGTGACTCCTGCCATGCATGACAGTGCCAGACTCATTGAGACCATCAGAGCTTTCTGAATAATCAGCAAAAAATAGATTACTTTCTGACTTTGGCAGCTGGCAGCTGACAGTGTTTCTAATGGTAAATTGGATGCTCCTTCCCCTTTTTTGCCTCCTCATTTGCCTGCATAGATTCTGAAAGGGAAACCTCAGGGAGCCCAGAAGGCGTTAAATTAGTCAAAGTGGAGGTTACCCTCTGATTTCTGATTGCAGCAGAAACAGACTGAAGATAAGCATGGTTAACTCACTAAATGTCAACAAATCCTGGCTTCTGTTGCTTTGCTGCGTAAATGAGGAGGGGGCTCAGAAGTCTTCCCCTCTTACACCCTTAAACAAAGACTGTCTTCTTTGTGGTCCCCTGAGAATAAAAGTGAGACTGGCAATTACAGAATCCAGGACTGGCTCCAGCAAGAATATATTCTGCACTTCTTTACAGTTACGTAGCTGTTGCTGTTTCTACACAAGCCTCAGCTGGAGTCACGCTGATTACCTCTTCTGAGGTGGTAATTACTGTAGTAGTGAGCATCCCTCCTTAGCTTGCCACCGCCTTTTGCCACTGCAGTCTAGGTTCAAGAAAGCCAATGGCTTTATGGGATACCTCTGCACCGCATACACTAAACGCACAGCTGGTCAGTCAGGTGGGCTGTGGTTGAATACCCTCTTCCTGGCCTAGCCGTGCTCCCAGTATTCTGCCAACTAAAATCAGTGGCACCAGCTACAACAGTAATGGACTCCTCCACAATCACAGAATCACAGAGTGGTTTGGGTTGGAAAGGACCTTAAGGTCACTCAGTTCCAACCCCTCCACCATGGGCAGGGATGCCTCACCACAGACCATGTCGCCCAAGGTCCTGTCCAACCTGGCCTTGAACGCTGCCAGGGATGGATACACAGTGCCTTCTCTGATAACCCTGTAGTTTTAAAGATAACACCGAATTCTTCTAAGACTTTTAAAATCTTTTTAATCCTTATCACCATCAATTTCATCACTTCTAAGTTCACAATTTTTATTTTTTTTTTCCCATTATGTCCAAATTTTTTGCTTGGTCTCATCTGTGATATGCTTTTAGGCACGATGGAGCTGTTAATGGATAAGTGTAGTCAGAACTGGCCTCTGTTCTCATTATTTTGTTCAGACATACATCAGTTAAAAGTCAGAGTTCTGTGCAGTTTCCTGACCCAGATCTCTTATGGTCCTGTTTTTATTATTGTGAGATGTGATATATGTATCAAAGTATCCTTGTTCCCACCAGGATCTTTACATCTTTTCTTTTGCCAAGTAAGCCTCTCTTCAGTGTATAACACCAATAATGCTTCAGCAACTTTAATTACTTGCACATTACAAGCACAAACACTTTTTGTTCTCTGGTGAACACACATACACACACCCCCTTAAAGCCTTGCGCACATACGCGCAGGCAGGCACACATGTAGGCCTACAGTGCCCTTCCAGTGTAAAGAAATCATCTCTGTTCACAGAAATTTTCTGTGTTTACAGAACAGACATCTTTAGACTCAGTTATTACAACGCTCCATTATTCCTTTTGTTGCAGAACGGTAGGGCTGGCAGGGACTTAGGTAAGCCTCATTAAGCAACTCTTGCAGTATGCATAATCATTGTGATGGAAGTTATAGGAGTGTTTATGATATTCTCACATGAATAAATTAAATACAGGACTTAAAATGACTCATCATGGCTTTGCAGCATTCACTTCCCATGTGTCTGACCTTTGTTCCCTACACAGGCATGCTGGATCTTCTACCCACAAAAATCTGAACCTAGTATGCAGCTGACAAGAATGCTGTATGACTTTCATTCATCACAGAATGAGAGCATGCTTTAGGCTGCAAGGTGTGCTACTCTGCTTTCAAAAACACACTCACAAATCACCTCCACAAACAGTAGAGAATATCGGCCCTGAAAGTACCAGTGTTGGTTATTCATCGACACAGCTACCAAAGGGTTATGTGTCTTCACAGCTCACTGACTTTATCTACTCATAGAGGAATATCTCATACAAAGCTTCACTGCCATCCTGCCCCCCAGTGTATGTACCGATGCACACAATAATGTGCACAAACTCTCCTGACTATGTGGAGTTCTCATCTTTCTTTGTTTCTGGATGAACCATGCCATGCTTTTAGTTGCAACTGCAGAGACAGTAGGAGGAGCAGTGCTGCCAGCTTATTATGAACACTCAAAATCCCTTCCCCCATTGACCATCAAGGAGAACATTACTCACAGCCTATGCAAGCAGTATGGCACACTTTATTTTCATTGCACTCAGTTGCAGGAGCATTAATTCATTCCTTTTCCTTCACTATAAGGAATGTGAAAGGTGGTGATCCACTGGGAAGACAAACAAAGACAGATTCAGCTGAGCAAATCAAAACACTCTGGGCTATGATGGCGGGCTTGAAGAACCAGCAGAAATGCGTTGCTGACTGCACTTGTACAACACTGTAGGTTCATGACAGACTCTCAAAAGACAGCCTGTGTGCTGCCAATGCAACAATTAATTCCCTAAACTGCACTGTAATTCGGAGACAGCTGGGTAAGCATCTTAGTATTTCCTACTGAAAGGGGGACAGATTTCCCCAGTGCCTCTATGAGAAGTTTTCCCATTTCCAGCAGTTTTAAGGAACAAAAATATAAATATAAATGTCATCAAAGTGTGGTGGAAAAACAAAACACACGAGAACATTTTATACCACCATTGCATTGGTAATAATCACTACTTCATTGATAACCCCCAGTCCTACATTCAATAACACTGTTTGCCTTACAGATTAGGTAAAAATTCAGAGAGAAAACCGTACCTAAAAAATAAAAGGGGCTGCTAATTTAAGTGATGATTATGAACCCTCCATAATTCTCTATCATCATTTTGAGAGTGCATGAGCGCAGCATCTTTAGCATCACTCCTTCACATTCTGATACTCACCCTTTCTATCTGCACAGTAGTAACAGTGAGGACCTTGCAGACCTATCTCCCACTTCAGTAGAAGCAGAGAATACTCAGACTCCATACTGCTAAGAGTGAAGTGCCACATTTAACAATATTGGCTAAAAATAAAAAATAACTCAAGAAAAGTGCAAAGGGTTTTTTGGTTGCATGGATCCCCTCATCTGGTTCATAGTTCAGACCTCACATGCATTTCCAGCATAAATGAGGGATAAGCAATGGGATGGAAAAGAGGCCAGTGACAGAGATGTGGGAGCTGTTTACACAAGCCCTACTGCTGGGAAAATGCATGTGCAACCACAGATAAATTCAGTTTGTATTATTTGTATATGAACTTGAGTTCTGGAAATGAAGTGGCTACAAACCACACATGGCCCATCTCTTCTCTTAGCAGTATAACACCAATACTTACTTCACAGACAGCAATTCCACATTAAGACAGACCTTGGGAATTGCTCACAAACTGAAAGAGACAACAAATTGACTTAAAGGTCATACACTTAGTCTACACTAATTCCTGCATGAGAAAGGCAACAGCAATGCAACATATCTCCTATAGGCTGAACATTTCCTCGCTCCCTAAGAAAGAAGCACTCTGAAAACATGTACAATATTCTCACTGCTGGTATATGTTGTAGCTATCAACCAAGGAAGAAACTGCTTGCACACTGTGTTATCAGCACATTGCTTGTATCGCTGTGCAGCAGATTGTTGCTGCTTCCTTATTGCTGCTCCTGCAGATTTCATCATAGCTTTCAACTGTATGATTAGAAATGCTTTATATTAGGGCTGCAAATTAATCATTAAATTTGAACTGCAGTCTGACAACTCCTCCTAGTTCACGGTTGCCCAAAACTGCATTCTACCAAGTACTTATTTCATATATGGTTGAAACTGTCTTTCAATGTCATCTAGGCATGCCTTTATAAAAAAAAGATGTTAAGTATGCAGAGCCACTTGGAACTGCAGCACTGTGAAGACATTATGAATGACAGTGTTTTGGCAGACATGAAGCCAAGACCACTTTTCCCCAAGGAAGCAAACATTGAAAACATGCACTTTGCCTGGCCTCCCTATGTGTAAGTCAACAACTTCCTATGATGATTCAGTAAGACTTACATCATCATCACTGTCGTTATTTATACTGAGAGCTCTTCAGAGAAAGAATTATCTTTTGCTGTATTTGTGCACAGCATCTGCCATAGTTACCACCTCAGAACATGAAATTGCATGGATTCTTGGTTAATATGACTTACCTGTTTCTGTGCTTATATGAAAAAAACAAGGGATAAGAGAACAAGCACATGAATTCCATCAACAGCTCTTGAGAAACCTGTGAAATTTTTATGGATGTTTCTTCAGCACTCTATAATTTCCATGCACTCTTGCATATCAGAAGGTCAGTAACTGCAAATGCTGAAGTACAGCCCCACTGAGCACCATGGGTGAGACTGGCTGAGGTCTACTGGGAATCTAGCAGTGCTCTCATCTTGGATGTCTGGCTTGATAACAAAAATGTCTCCGTCCTCTTCCCAGGGAAAACGTTCCCCATGTAACTCAGGGCTTGAAAATATGTTTGTCTGACCATGCCAAAAAGCCACAAATGTCACCATCCCACCGAACTGTACAGATAGGGCTGTTTCGGAGCTGAATTCACATGGGTCTAAGTGAATGCTTCCAGAATGCCCCACATCAGTTTGATGCTCCAGCCAACAGTACAGAAACTCCAGCAGATACTTTTTGTTCCTCACTAAGCACAGAGTAAAAGCCGAACATTTTCCCTGGCTTCTGTTGTAGGAAAAGGAGTTGGCGATGGTTGATGAAAATTTTCTTAGCAACTCAGCAGGATATAATCTTCCCTCTCACAGTTCCACAAGGCTCTGAAGGGCCCTTCAAAATTTGCTATAGCTTCAGAGATAAGTGCCCAGGGAGCAAAATTCTGCAGTTCTGTATAGCAGAAGGATAGGCTGAGGACAGCAGCGAATTGAAACAATTACGAGTGGACATACTGCATCATTAGCACTCACACATGTGTTTTCCTCATCAGTCAATTCCACAGAGTAGAGAGATCAAGTGGATCATTAATTCTTCACAGTAGAATTAGAGGTCACCTGCATTTTACAGCACCATTTTAGTGAGAGATGTCCAACAACACGAGAGCAAAATAAATTGTGTGTTATTAGTGGGAGCACTCTGCATTAGATTCATCAATTTAGTCATCTACTGAAGTATCCTGTCATCCTTCTGTACTTTAGGTAGGCAAGAGCTGCAACTTAAATACTGCAACAGGGAGATATTGTAAATAAAATACAACTTACTGGCACTGTAGTTAGAGAAAAATATCATACAATAAATACTGTCTAATACATGTTATTACATGTTATTGCAACAGAAATTTGCAACTGTGGAAAATGTTCCAATTCCACAAATTTATGACATTTATGTACCATAAAGTAGACAATGACACACTCTACCACTTTGTAAGTTTTGTGTTGGTTTGGGGTTTTTTTAATTGTTATTCCTTCTATTAAGATCGTCTTATACAGCTTTCTTTCTATAGCAAGTTACATGAATCAGGTTTTCCAGCCTCCTAGCCAGTTCACTGCTGAGGCATTTCCATAGTACCAAAGGGAATCAGAATTGCCCTATTCACCTTAATGGTGTGCTAACTTACCCAAGTATGTATATTTCAATGTTTAATTTGCTGTTTGTCTATAGTAAGACAAAGCAGCATGTACGAGTAAAGAAAACATATATAAAATACAGTGTTTTGCTAGCTGCTAAACAACATAACCTCCATGTGAAAACCCCAATTAAGAAAGCCTCAATTAAGCAAAGAGAACATGCCATCCTCACAACATACCAGGATCCCCTTTTCGTTTAGGACAGGTATTTACACACGCTAACACATTTTTTTGCCAGGGAGCCTGAGTCCTGTAAGACAGGAAGATTTTTAATGACTCATTTCTTTGTATAAAGAAAAATAAATTTTCTTCTGCTGTTCATATTATAGGCATTCCCACTAGACAGTGGATAAGGTTGTATGAGCTGTTGTGTGCTCCACTCTCACCTACCAACAGACTCACAGACAGGCTGGATCTAATTCACATGAGACCTGTTGATTTTTGGGTGAGTTACCTCTCAGCTTTGAAAGGGCGAAAGAGAATGTAATTCGGGAAGAAGAGACCGAAAGCTACAGGAAAGTATCAAGGGCAATGTGATAACTCAGATATGAAAAAAAAAACAAGACCAAACCAAACCCACAACACTTTAGCAAACAGTGGAGTATATCAACTTACAGGTGTCAGCAGGCAAGCTGCTGGCGGGTGCTGCAGGGTGGCTGCTGAGCAGAGCAGTCGGTGCTGCTCGAAGCCGGACGAAGCGGGTTCCAGCCGGCTCCAGCGGGCTCCAACGGCCCCACCGCAAGGCAGAGCTGAGCCCCCCAGCCACGGGCGGGCGCCGCTGGCAAAGCCTGTGTAAGGAAGGGCAAGCGCTGCCTAGCAGACCGGGCTGAGGGGAACCGGGTGAGAAACAGCCCTGCGAGCCCCGAGGGCGGAGAGGGAGGAGGGCAGGAGGGGCTTCGGGCGCCTCCTGCAGCTCCTGGGGGAGACCACAGTGGAGCAGGTCTTTCCAGATACCTACACCATAGGCCATGCAGGACCCCACACTGGAGCAGTTGGGCGTGTCCTGAAGGCTCCTGCGGCCCATGAAGAGCGCGTGTTGGAGCAGGCTGCTGGCATGACCTGCACTCTGTGAAGAGGAGCACACTCAGGAGGTCTGTCCTGAAGGACTGCAGCGTGAGGAGAGCCCACGCTGGAGCAGGGGACAAGTGTGAGGAGGAAGGAGTAGCATAGAGGAGCTGTTATGGGCTGACCAGAACCCCTCATTCCTCATCCCTGTGTGCTGCCAGGGGGGAGCACAGAGGAGTTGGGACTGAGAGAATGAATTCAAATCGAGGAAGAAGAGGGATGAGGATAAAGTGGTTAACTTTTGTCTTTGTTTCTCACCATCTTACTCTGTTTGTAAGTGTCAGTAAATTAAATAATTTTCCCCCAAGTAGAGTCTTTTTTTTCTGATGGTAATTGTAAGTGATCTTCCTGTCTTTATCCTGCCCCATGAGCTTTTCCACATTTAGTTTCTCCTCCTGTCACATTAAGGAGAGGACAGAGAAGCAGCTGGTTGGGTATCTGGAAGCTGGCCCAGGTCAACCCACTACAATGAATAACAACTTTACAGTCCTGCAAAATATGGCATAGGTAATGACAGACGTGTGGGAAACACAGTGTAAGTACATTAAACTCAGTGATAAGCAACAGATAGATGACCTTTCTGCCCATATCATATGAGGAGCTTGTCTCTTCATACCAGTCTTGTCATTATCAAATCCATTGATAAAACATCCATTGAGCATTTCCAAGGATTAATTTCTACCAGCTTTACTTAGGCTGAGTATTCTCACTGACTACATAAAGTTCATAGAATCTGGCCTTGTTCTAAAACCCACTACTAGGGATTAGCCATTGAAATTTGTAACTAATGGAATATTTTCCAGCAAAGCTTCTTGTAATATATGTAAAAAGGCAACCTACTACCTAACAAAACATTCGCAATTGTCCGACACAATATTCCCTACAGTACATGCAGCACTGGACCCCTCCTATTCAGGCAATCAGATCTCGGTTGAACAGACAGCCTGTGGAATGACGTTGGGGAAAGCAGATACAAGTGCAGTTTAGGTATATGGCAAAACACACTTATGGCAAAAGACGGAAGATGGCATGTAATTCATGCCAAAAATAATTTTTGGCACAGTAGTCACAGTCTACATGTTGATTAGATACAGTCAAAGACTGGAGATTAATATTCAGTCTTACCTATAATACTTCGAGAATAGGTGAAGATAAATCAAAAAATGCCATATCATTGTCACAAAAAGCAAAGCAAACATTCATCAATTTTAAAATTTAACTCAAGGTATTTAAGCTAGTGTCATCATCTTTCGCTGGCCTAAATGTTCAGAAGAAACCAGTTTCAAAATGTTGAATCCTGTGTAATCTTGGGATTGGAATTTTAAACTCAGGCACAGGTATTATTGCTGGAATACTTTCATATTCGTGAAATTAGAGAATGAAAACAGTGGCATTGGATTATTTTAATCAGTCTATACTCAGATATGAAAAAAATCGCTGGAAGACTGTTTGCATTCCAGCCTCAGAGTCAAAGACATCTGCACTAATATTCATCAAATACTCTACAATAATGGAAAGAAGCAGTGAAATCACAGTCTATTCACTGGCAGCCATCAAGGAGAAAGAATGGTTAAATTTCTTGTCATTGCTTGTAAGTGCTAGCAAAACACATTTGGATAGCAGGGTAAAAATGTCCCATGATACAATTGATCATGAACATCAAAGACACGTAGTCATAGTTAAGGGTCTGAGAAATAACGGCAATTGTCTCAGCCCCAGCTTCAGCCCCATAGCTTGCAACATGTCAATATGACATTTATGGTAACAGCTGAGGGTAAAGGTAGCATGACCTTTACTTATCAGCCAAAAGCAGAATAATAAACACTGCTAAGGACAGCAGACTTATAACTTAATTATGTCCAGAACATAAGATACTCATAATAATAAAAGGTCATTTATCTTAAAGGAAAATATCTGAATTTCCTTATTTCTGTTGTTTTCCATCCTTACCCTGTATTTTGAAATTGAAACATGATAAAAGCATGAAATAAAGCATGAAGAAAATTAAGCCAGAAATAATTTTTTGCTTATGCAGTGGCCATTCCATTAACAGTTTATTGTATTATCAATGTGAAGGTTCTAAAAATACTGCAAAATGCAAGGGGAGGTTAAAAATCCCCACCTCATCTTAAGGGATCCTTTGTCTTTACTACTATAACCTCTTTCTCTTGTGACTTCCTTCTGCTGCTATCTTGAAGAGTCTGTGTATTCCAGTGGCTCTGGAAACTCTGGAAACTGTTGTCATTGCAAAAATCAAATATTCTACACTCCTGTGATTTCAGCAGAGCAGCAACAGTGTAAAACTGGAATCAAAAAATGATGAATAAGCATTTGCATTTTATTTAGCAGAATTTTAACCAGCTACTCTGATTCCCTGCTGCTATCACTAGGGCAGAGTTCAGAGAATGTGTGAGACAGGTGGACAGTCAAATTGTGCGAGAGGATCATTGTTGTTGCATTAAAACTATAGTAATTATGGATTATTTCCTTCCAAACTCACATAAATATGCAGCCTAAAGGCTTGAATCCTCATTCCTTATCTGCAGAAATAACTGCAGAGTTTCCCCCAATAGTACAACTGTAGTGGCAAACACAACCTGTTCACTACTCATGGTTTCTGATATATTCTTTCATCAGCATTACGTCCAGTGGTTGCCTTAGGTTAATAAGTAAACCATCTATCTGTAAAGGATTCTAAAAGAAATAGAAGACAATTGTCACCATGGTATCAAACTGTACCTTCTTTTTCTTGAAGAGAACTATTAATAAGTTTGTACAGAAGAGGTGGGAGGGGTAGAGTTACCAACAGTAGCAATGCATTGTCTAACATTCTGAACTTAAATGAAGGTTTTTATTGGAGAATCCAAGACTTAAGGAAGCATCTAACAACCTGTTCCCACTTGCATTCACATATTGTCCACAAAGTCTCAAACACATCTACTGAAAAGAAAACAATTGAACAGTTAGTATAAGCTATTCAGCTGTGATCTGCAGTGAAAAGTAAGGAAAATATATGCTCAATTCATGCAGTTGTATATTTTCCCTGTCCTATTATCAGTCTCCATGCTCTCTTTTGGAACTTAAATGAATTTATCCTGCTGCATGTTAGCCCTAAGAAGGTATACTTTTCTTTCTGAGAAGATACTCATTTGGTTAGGGAATCAAGCTCCTGCCTTCGATCTCTCACTGAACAAAGAGCTCTGAACAAGTGAAGCTTTTAGCCTAATGTGGAAATGCTGATAGATTCCTCAGAAGAAATACCAAAACTGTGAGAGAAACATCCAATATTGCATTATTTATTAACAGGTATTTACTAAAATCAAGCCTCTACCAGTAAAGATTCCCTAGCTGTAAGGTATTTAAAGTCTGAAAGTTCATCTAGGTTCAAACAACTTAAATGAGTAGGTTAGACTAGATGCCTAGCTTTTTAACTCCTAAAGCTGGAGAAAACAAACTCATGTTAAGAATGCTTCAGCAGTTCTGCTGGTGAAAATCCTCTCCCATTGAGCCACTCAGAGAATGTTTGAGCTCTAAGACAACCCTTGTGCTTTAAAAAAAAAATTTTGCTCTTAGAATGTGTTCAAGGTGATTTAAAGACGTGATTTGGGGTATGATCATTGTCTTTTAGGGCTTTCCCATTTCATTCATGTACTTTTAAAAAATGTAGCTTGCTGAGAACAAATGTAAATATACAAAAGCCAAAACCAAGCTAAATGTTCTTAAAAAGCGATGTTTCACCTTGGCCATTCAATCTTTCTAAAATCATTAATATTTTTAATTTTTAGATCAGATCTGTGTAAGTCACAAGACTCTTTCATAAAACCATTTACTTCTGTTGGTTTTTTTCCAGAGTATTTTCTTCTGCTTCAGTGATCTGAAAGAACTGCTGGTCCTTTGAAGATCTTTGTATGTCTGGTTTCCACAACTGGTTGATTTTCATCATAGTTGTTGCTTCAATAATGAAATAAAATTATTTTCTGTAGTGCAACAAGGACAATTTTGAAAAAGCCCTCAGTTCTCACCAGTGTCATTGGTGTAATATTTAGCATTTGAAGTGCCTGTCTCTCAGTGCAGCTTACCAGCTGTCTTTGTAGGCCTCTTATTTTGATGGTCATTTACATCATGGAAAGATGGTAAAGCTCCCACATCTGCCAAGTCGTGTTTCAAGTGAAGTGCGTGTCATTTCAAAGCAAAATACTGGATTTCCTACAGAGGAGCCATTTGTTTATAGTGCAATGAATTTTAGTGTTTTTCTTTGAACTTACAGCAAATGAGTCCTATATCATCAGGCTCCTACTGGACTTTTCACTTCAGCAGACAACAGAGCTGTAATATAACTTCAGGGTTTGACTTTAGTCCACATCCACTGGGAATACAGTCCTGCAAAGAAGCGAAGACCTGCCTCTATCTATCCTCAGGTTACAAATTACCTTCCTGATCATATCACCCCAACAACTGCACATAAGAGTAATTGACCCAGCTCTCTTAATTTGCAGTTAAAAGAGTCTTAAACAGTACATTTTGCTTAAATCTAGATCTCAGAGATTTGATGTCTCCAGTATTTCTGTATTTCTCAGTCTTCTTCCCATTGCTATGGAAGCAGGCGCATAGTGCTTCTGCGGACTTCCTGACTACACAGTACTGGAGCTGGCTTCCTCAGAAAAACTGTGCAGTGAATCCTGTGCGGAGACATGGAATAGAGCAGTCTGATTCTGAAAGAGCAACCATTTGTTGTTTCCTGGTCTTTGGGGAAGAAGGTCTTTGTGATCAGTTGCCAAATGCCTGCTTTATGAGATGACAGATGTCCATTGTGTCCCAAATTCTGACTTCACCTTTAGATAGTGCATCTCCCCTGAACATCCTGGTTTTATTCCATGTGGAATCCTGACAATCTCAGTGAAGCTCTTGTGCTCTGTTAGCGTGCTCTGTTAACTTCATCCTTGAAAATCAACACTTGCCAAGGTCTCTTGGTGTGTACAGAAGATAGTGTTTTATAAGATTATTCCTGCTACATTCCAACACTTAATGTATTCTCCCTTTTCCTCAATACAACCATTTCATCTTCTAGGCATTTACTGTGAATCCAGGCAACTATACCAATTTTCTAAGATCATAGATAGCCAAGAACCTCTTATAAAACCAAGTGTTTTATGTCCAAGTGTGTCTGTCAATTATATGACATCATATGCACAAGCTAGGAAGCTTAACTCTCTATCAGAGAGCCTTAAACAACAGAAAGTTTTATGGACCAAGTCCAGCCCATCAGAACAATTTTAATCTAGCAGTTCATTGCCTGTTACCCACTTATTCTAGGCCCTTCAGATGCAATCTGGAAGAAGGATAGACATCTTGAGTCTGTTACTCCCTAACCTCTTGTCTCAAATTCTTTTGATACTGAAGCAACTGCACTGTACTTGCCAGATAGCAACAATATAAGCTTTTATGCAGCACATAATTTGTGTGACCTGTGACAAAAGCACACATGAATGTTGGGGAAAATGACCGGCCATGCAAATAGAGACCCCTAGGGACCAGACTCACAGAGTCATCTCCATTTTGGTCACACCATTGACATGCTTGCAGATGTAGGACAGAGGAGGCATTGGGGTATGCAGTCCTCATAAGACGGAATAAAGCCTTTTCCAACAGAATATTTGAAGAATGCTGCTCATCCAATGTTACACGCTGGGCTTCATCATGGCTAATTAAAGACAGCGATGAAGAGGAAGAGCAGTTCTGTGGCCCTTTCTCTTCTATCAGCCTTTGGAATGAGTCAGTTGCTCAGTTGCTCATCAGTTCTTATGAGACTGCAAGAGTTGTTATACAGATCTTTTAGCATCGTTGTCGGCGTATCTGTAGCCTCTATTAGTCTGATTCACTTTCCATGGTGTTCCCTTCTGAGATGAACTTAATGTCATTATAAAATCAATGAAAAAAGAAGAATTGGATTTTTCTTTTTAATAAGGCTTTAAACCCTATTCTTGCTTTTTTTTCCAGTCCCCTGTTAAAACACAAATATTAAATCAATACAGTTTTGGCTTGGCCATGCTGCACTGTTTTTCATCTCCTCTTTCTTTTTAAAGTGACCTTAATCTGTTCACAAGTACTATAAAGATTACTTTTTCTAGTATTGATGATAAATTTTATCTATATAATTATTTGGATTGGGAAGACATTCTTTCCTCAAGAGTGCTTTCTAAATACAGTATATTCCAGATGCTTGTCCCAGATGCTTCTGCCACCTTACTGGTAATGTCATGTGTTCCAGCAGCATTTGCACTTTTATTTGCCTCACCGTTGGCTCTGTTTCTTCTATGGATGAAAATTCAGTGCTGAGACCTTTTGTTGTTCTGACAGCTGCACCATCTTGCCTTGCAAGCTGTCTTTTCCCTACTACATACCCAGAATGCATGTGTCATCAACTAGAGGGAATACGTGTTTTCAGAACATCCTTCTTTACCTGCAGCATGTCTTTATGACTTGTCAAGACACGGTTAGCTATCCTAGCACAAGTAATATCAGCTCAGTTTCTTTTCCTGTACTATTTAACCATCATGTAAATTGTTTTTCTAACTAGTCTGTAGTATTCTCTAGTTGCTGAGTTTCTTTCTCCCAAATCTTTGCTTGTGCTGTCTTTGTGATCTCTTCACTGCTTTGATCATGCTCTTGCTTTGCCAGCAAATGTGGTCTGTTTATGCTTTTCTTGTAACATTCTGTTTTGTTGCTTGTCCAGCTTGTCTTTTATTTGTTTATGACTTCCAATAACTTCCTCTGAAGTTTCTGGTATCACTTTCTCAAATATTTCCCATATAAGCTATAGTGAGATTTCTTCAGCATCCCAGAGTTATGGCCTGAAATGCACTCCCAGCTTCACCTTGCATATCTCCTTTGCCAAGCTGTCTTTTCACTTACAAAGGATCAGAGAGACAGCAACACCCAATCATCTTCCTGGGCTATATCTTACTTTTTCCCAGAACAAAAAGAACAGAACAGAACAACAGAACAGAACATGCTTGCAACCACAGTGTGTGCTTCTGTAGAAGGCAACATCCCACCATCGCTGTTCATATCTTTGACTGAAAATAACGTGTATAATGTGTGTTTTGGTCTGTCCGTTTAGAGAACATCATATGACTTCATGTATATATATGTACACAAGAGAGCCAAAGAGACATTATTTGTGACTTTCATGACCTAGCTATTCACTGACTTTTTAGTTTTTAATTCAGCCCTCACATTCATACCATCAAATATCAGATTTTGGAAGCATGTCCAGAGTGAGATTTCATCCATTCTTCTTCTCTGCATTTTTTGCTGCTTTGGTTGGTGTCTGCACCAGCATATCACATCTATGCACAGTTCAGTGTACTAGTTGTAAACATGCAGTACCAGTTTGCCTAAGCTCAGTGAGGAAATTGTAGTGCTGCCTATTGCTGTAGCAATGCTATCGTCATGCTTTACTTGCCACTTGAAAAGCTGGAAAAGCGTAATTTCTTATTCGCACCTCTCCTGTGCTCTGTTCTGACAGGTCCTGAATTCTCTAAATTCTGCTGCGTACTGATACACTACTGTAATATAAAACAATGTGACACAACTGGCTGCAAAGTTTTCTAGCTTTCTTTAAGGCAAATATTTTGACCCTCTCACATGTTTGGGTTCTGGTGGGGTTTTTTTCTAAATTTCATTTTGCAAAGACTGTTCTGTTTTGATTCACTTTGATTCACACCAGAGAAAATTAGGAAATGTCAGAATTTCCCAAGAGAAACAAATTGCAGGGCTTTGACCAGATCTAATAAGTCATTGACATAGACTGAAGTATCTTTGCAGTTCATAAATTTGTATGAGAAATACACCTTGATCGGATAGTGAAGCTGGAATAGTGCTGCTGACTCACTGTGATTCTAATCTTTATACACAAGAAACTGTTGATTTGTGCAACTTCCTGCAATGCCAGTCTAGTCACAGCAGGTGCAGTACTGCCAGATTTACTACACAAAAAATCCCATAGACTTCCATGTGCTCAGTCTCAAGTGAGTATCTGACAGAAGCTGAAGACATAAAGAATCTTTGCCATTTCAGAAGCCACCACGAGGTCCCCTGACAACATATTTCTACTTTAATTTTTTCTTCCTCTTTTAGAAGAGACAAGGGGGATAATCATACTGTTGCATCCAATGAAGGGCAAGGTGAACTTCACAAATGAGTTTATAAGCAGAAGCACTGCCTCTCTGTGCTAGGGAAATAAACAGACATTTTCCCGTGTCTAGACTAAGCAGCAGAAGTGTGTTAGAGCATGTGCTGGAGTCCTGATACCCCTATTTTCCACAGTAGAGACTAGCTTGATATCAATGCTCTATTCTGCCTTATTACAGTCCCATTCACTTCCCACTGCCATTAGGAAATTAATGTTTGGAAGAGATGTGTCTAGCTAGACTGCTTACACTCTAAAATGAGGCTGGGATGTAGCTAACACACATATCTGGACTTGAGATTTATGATGTGCTCTGGCTTAGACTTCCCCCACCCCAGGAGAAGGTACCTAGAGCATTTTTGTCATCCTCAAAATGTGGAAAGACTCCTACTTGTATTGGCTAGGTCTGTATCTCTCAGCACTCCCTGGAGGGCAGTGGAAAGACTAAGTTGTTTATGCAAGATACCATCAGCCAAGTGGGGCATTTTGGGGAGTAAGTCTGAAGGCAGAATCAACCTGGCAGCAAGGAGCATTTTAAGAGTTGTCACTTACTAAAATATCAGAGAGTAAACAGTTATATATGAAACAGCAGAAGTTTGTATTCAGTCTGAGGATTTGATTCTCCTCTCACCTCAGTGAAAGTGTGAAGAAACCACTAAGAAGCCAACAGTGTATAAACAGTGCAAGATGAAAAACAGAGCAGGAGGTATTCTCTAGTTTGTGGGTTCCGATAATCAAATCCACTGTATTACAACATGGCAACTCCACTTAATTCAACAGATCAGCATGAACAGAACAGCGGAGAACCAAACATGGTAACAAGCAGACAGTGACTCTAAAACCATTCAGGACCAAACTGTGTCCTCTGTGACAGTAGCGAAAATTAAGCAGAACTGCATGGATTTTAGAGCAGAACTTAGCCATAAGTCACAGAACTAAGAGATTGTGAGTCATTCTTTCATGCCAGATGTCATTTGCCATGTACAGAAACAGCACATGTGATGGAGGTGTTCTTGCTGAAAAAGGACACAGTAGCTCCAGGTACTGAGATACAACACCCTGGCATCTGACATGTTCATCAATATAAATATGAAGAGGAACTGAAGGTGCTTTCTTCCAGGAATAGCCAAATTCTTTTTACTTAAATCCAGATGAAACAGATGAAAAGTCTATTTTTTTGAAAAATCAGAGTGAGTTTAGCCGATGGCACTCATCAAAAGTGAA
The DNA here is from genome assembly GCA_009867235.2 of Psittacus erithacus. NCBI lineage: Eukaryota > Metazoa > Chordata > Aves > Psittaciformes > Psittacidae > Psittacus > Psittacus erithacus. The sequence goes on along the minus strand of WYDI02008091.1, from coordinate 61,256 downwards.
GCTATTTCATGTCATATGCAACACAGATTTGCGTTCTGCAGGGTTTTTTATACCGGGTCAAAGATGCTTGAGGAAAATCACTTCAGATAAACTTGCCACGGAATCCAAGACAATGCACCCTGGCCAGGGCTATGAGAATTCTACTGCTGATGGGTTTACTGCTAGACAGTTAGTGAGTAAAAATGCTGCCTAGAAAAAAGGTTGCCCTGTCTCTGAAAGAAAGTTCAAGGAATGAAACAGTCTGTCCCAAAATGCTATTGTTGCTGGAGAGTTTGACAACAAGTAGGTTTGCCCTAGAGAACACTCATTTTTCAAGTCCATAATAACAGGTCAGTACTATGCACAGCGTATCTTCAAGACAGACCTGAAAGAAATCCTTTGGTGAAAGACAGGCCTGGCAATCCAAATCATTCAGCACTGTTTACTTACATTGGAAAATAATACCACTTAGGAACTTATTCCTAATTACTGGTGCCTTTGTATTGCCTATTTTTGTAACTGCATATTAAAACTAGACAGCCCTCCGAGAGATAGATGTGACAACTGATGCTCCAAAATGCAGGTTTAGTCTACTCACTACATGCAGAGGAAAAACATCTTATAAACAAGCGTATGGACGATACCATTACCACATGGTTTGCCAAGAGATAACATTATGCAGCCCTGGGATAACAGCATCTCTGTGACAGGGAAAAAGCAGGCCAGATGTGAATGATGGTGCTGAAAGTAACATCAGCTGTGCTTCTGCACTTAGCCGGTGTATCTCCCATTACTTAGGAAGACCAATTACCAAGATGTAACCTTGTTTTGTTCAGCAGGTACACTTGGAATGACCACAGTGCAAGCAAACTAGAAGAGTGGTGCAAGATTACCCCGCCAGGGTAACAGAGATTATTGCTCAAGGAGAAAATGAATACTCTGAAAAGCAAGAAGCAGTGCTGGGGGAGAAGGCACAGGACTTGTTCTGCACCATCCTCAAAAAGCAATCCCAGTAATTGGCATTTCTAAAGAGAAAGTCCTGGGTTGCTCATTTCTTGCTTTCTTTTGAACTGTATCTGCAACTTGAACCAAGCCACTTCATTATTTATTAATTTTACACTTTTGTTTGAGTACATGTTGGGAACAGATCTTCCATTCCGTATTTTACAACTGTCACTTGCAATCTCCCTCAGTGCACTTTCCTACAGTGCTAAAAAACAGTTTGTCTTCAGATCCAGAATAGAGGTTCTATATAATATAGCTACACAAGGAAAAACAGCCTTCCATCCTTTTTTCAGGCATCCCTCCTGTGATGTCTGTAGGAGCCACAGATTGAAAGCAGGCTCTGAATTCAGGCTCTACTCTCTAAGCACCACATGTAGGTGAAATTATTACAACTTAATCAATTTATCATGACAGCTAAGGGACTGGAAATGAATAATACTTTTTTTTGTGGGAGGGCCTGCTCTGTGAAAATGCATGTAGTAACAGAAAGTGAGAGTACTGGGAGGTGTTTTGTTTTATTCAGAAGCACTGTCCAGAGTAGTCTCAGATAACAGCCTCACAATGGAGACTTCCATTATCAGGATGATACTTTAGTGCAAAGTGAATTCTGAAAAAACTCAGAAAAATATTCAGAAAAAACTGAAAAATAGTTTTCACAAAAGCAACTGAATCTAATTTCACAACTATGTGTAATTTTCATCAGGGAAAGATTGATCTTCTGAAATTATATTTCACCATAAGTAGCAATCCAGAACTTTTCTTGCCTTCCATGACCTTGGCAATGAATACAATGGCAGGGAGAACTCCTCCACAACAGTTTTATATTTTAGGATTCATAAGGCAGATATTTTAGGATTCATAAGGCAGATATTTTAGTTAATCAACCAAAAACAATGGATTGCATAGGCTCCAAATCCAAGCCATTTGGCAAAAGTTGGAATGAGGAGTTCAGTTTATTTCTGTATTGGACAAAAAATGAAAACAACTTTATCTGGGGCAGGAAAGGTTGAGAAGATCTTTATTTCCTCAGATTTTGTTATTTTTTCCTCTAATTTTTTAAATTAAGGTCTCTGCTATCCTTACAACAAAATCAGTGACCTTTGTGCCTAAGTATAACTGCTCTTTCAAGGCAAGGCAATACTCTTGTCAACAGTGAGAAGATTCCCAGCTGGATCTAGATTCAAGCTTTCTTTTTTGAGTGCTAAGATATATCTTCCTTATAATAAGAGTTTATGAAATAATTATTAATTAAAAACTGATTCTGATTTTGACTGGCTTACCTAACAGGTCTGTTTTCTATAACAAGAAAAATTCATATTCCTACTGGGATATGACAACAAATGAATAAAATCAGAAAGGTTGCATCATTTTTCTTAATAGATTAGTAAGAGTAATTGACTTGATCGCACCTTTATATTGCCAAATTCCAAAAATTAAGTAACGGGAACATTTTATCATGGAGTGACTTAGCATTTAGTAGCCATGCCAGTTTTTATCTTCTAAGTATTTGCAAAGTTAATCTTTAACAATGCCATGACATATATGTTAATTACCTATATTCTTAGGGGAGTTTTGTTGCCAGCTCTGTGGGAGATGCTGGACTTTGCCAGGGCTAAGCAAAAAATAATCAGCTGGAATTTGGGAACTTGGACTTGACCCTTGGTTAAAATAGCCATTTTTTACATCTTAAATGCCCTGGTAGGCTCTCAAATTAGAGTTACACATATAATTTAGTAATTCTTATATAAAGCACTGGAAAAATTGGATTTTTTAAGCATATTTGTGATATATGGAGCACCGAAGACCTATATATCTCAATTCTGCATTGATATAAATCTTGTTCCACTTTATTGAAATCAAATGGAATTATACAGCTGTAAATTCTTACTGATTTTTTGTTGGTGAGTGTATTACATCTAATTATCCCACTTCATCCTGATTATATTTAATCTGTCCTGTTTGGAGCAGTGTAAAGAGGCACTACAAGTGGATTCCAAAATGTTAAGTAAGAATTTACAGTGATATTTATGTGGCTTAAGGCCCAATTATGGTTTTTGTTTGAGCTTTCAAACTGCATTACTACAAATGTTATGTTTTAATTCTAACTCACACTTTTTAAAAATTCCGGTGAGGAAAATGTTTTTCTTGGACTAGGCTTGTAGCAACTGTAGGCCCACCCTGGCCAGGACAATTTTACACACCAGAAATAAACCCATTGTGAAGTGGAAAGCAAAAAGAGTTCAGTAGACAGGCTTGCATGTGAAAAAGAGGGAAGGAGAGGATGTAGGAAGCTACAGCTGTCCACCTGTGCTGGGGCAGGGAGGGCACCCTGACCCCTCTGGGGCTTAGGGAGAATGTTTGTGATTTTCTCCTTTTCCTGCCCTTCCGGTCCACAGTGTTTGCAAGCAGTGTGCCCTCTGGCACAGTGCTGTTTGCTGAGGTCATTGAAGCAGAGCAGCATGCGATTGCCCAATCTGTGCATTTTACTGGCTGCTTCCTTTGCTGTTCTGTCTCGTGTTCACCAGTAGGTACTGGACTGGTACTCTGTGGAGAAACACTCGGGCTGCAGGGGGGAAGGGTTCCCAGCAGGTACAAAAACAGACCCTGCGGACATGGCGAATAGTAAAGAATAGCGATGTACTTGCTTCTTCTCTTTCCCTGGGAAAAAGTAATGGGAAAGGTATGAAGCCTGGCTGGTTAGACAGCTGACTGGTATGATGCAGGTGCTAGAAAAAGGTGTTTGCTGACTGTTGTAGGAGGTTACATACTTTTTACCCCCCAAAAGCATTGTATTTCAGTGTTAAAGAGGTTAATTCACATTTTCCTTCTAAAGCATTAAAAGATTCCATTATTAAAGGAAAAGTATATGGAACATAAGTCCAATTCATCTAAAAAATTGCTGCAGGGAAGAAATCAACAACAGCTGTCAGGTCAAGTCGAAGGGATGGAGGCAGCAGAAACAAACTGGCCAGGAAGAGAGACAACAATCCAGCAGACTTCTTATGGAAAGCAGTACAGAATGAAGACTGAAACGTGTGCGGGCAGGATGTTATGGATGTTGAAAACAGGATTAATTTCATATCAGTGTTGTAGCTGACAAAAAGAAAAACTGTAATAATAAAAAAGAAGCAGTTCATACACCAACTAGGAATATACAAACTTGCTATGAAAATGAGACTGTCTGTAGCACAAGTTTAAGGCACCAACATTTTTGGACTACAAATGGCACGCACTCAGTTCCTTTGTTTGCAACTGTGAGGTAAGATTAGCGACCTGTTTGATTACAGCAGGATTGTGGAGGCAGCTGTAACATCGCTGTAGTAAAACAAAGTCACCGCCTCAACCTGTAGCAATGTTACCAGTTGTGGGTGAGGTGGTGTGGATACAAGGAAAACAAAAACTTTGCAGAAATACTTAGAACAAAAAAGGAAAAAATTACTTAACCCAAATGAACAACTGTGTTCCCACAAGGAAACAATAATCTACCAGGAGTCACTGAAACTTCATGACATTTGTCAAGCAATGTCAAGGAATAGCAAAATGTAGCAAAAGAAGCGAGCTATTGAAAGGAAAAAGAAAATATAAGAGACACACTGTTTCTGAAGACTGATAACCCTGCAAAGCTCCACCGAGACCGGGGATCACATTAAGCAAAGGTAATACCCAAACCAATTGCTAGTTTAGCAGGGTTTAGCTACGGAAAGGGGGAGAGTGCCTGGTAGCAGCCGCTGTCAGCTACTTGTGGAGACTAAGAAAAAGAAGATTGTAAGGATGTAAAGAGTGAAATTCTCCTTATGATAAGCCCCTGTCTTCTGACTGTCAGCCATTTAGGAGCTTCCTGAGCCAAAGCTGCATTCAGAGCACAGCACTTAACCTTGCTTACAGTAGTTCACAGTTCCTTGCCCTATGAATTTTTCTGATCCTTTTTGAATCCAGTTCCAATTTTTCACTGGTTGTGCTCTTTGAAGTGAGATGAATTCATCAGTTCACCTTTGTGTGTGAGGCTGACATGTAACATAATCACAAGCAACTAGAAAGCATCAGGAATTGGCTTTAGCTACAGCTCAAGATACTGAAACTACAAAACGGTGATGTAAGGCTGTTGCAGCATTTGTCTATGGTCTAACAGAGAGTGCAACATATTTGAAGTTGAGATTTTCTTTAAAGGAAACCAAGCCCTAATCCTCGTTAAACAACGAAGTACACCTACAGACCAGATTGCTCTTAAGAACAGATTAAGAAGGGTATTTAGGTGTTTAGTAATGCAAACAGGTATCTAGCATTTCTGCTGAAGATCTTAAAGTCCATTGGCTTTCAGCATTTCTGGAAGAAGAAATACCTTTGCAAATCTGGTCCGAAAGGATAGTTCACATCTCTCTGCTGGCAAACAGAGAGCCTCTACAGCAAATACCAGTAAGGTAGTTGCTCAGGCATAATAAATACTAAATGCATTACAAAGAGGAAGTAAAACTTTAGGTGACCTCAGGAACCCAGAAGGAAGCCTTACTCCTATATACACACTTACACCTGCAGTAGATACTGAATGTCTAACTTTTTTTTTTTTTTTTTAACTTTTGGCTTCTAATGCAGTCCCATTTTTAACCTTGGCTGTTACTTTGAGAAGGGCTTTCTCAGTGGTACCATCTGTCTGCCACTCAGTCATATGCAGTTGCGAGAATATGCCCTGGAACAGCAAAATATTCTATTCCATCCAGTTTCTAGGCTCATGCTTCATAATACTGTAATATTTGATAATCTTTTCTTGTTTTCTCTGGTAGTTTAACAGTCATTTTGAAGTTGATTTGAAACTACACTTGTAATTCTTTACCTGAAAATTATGTCTTTTTGCCCACGTTTTATTTCTTCATCTGCTACAAACAATGTGGTACGTTTTATGTGACTGACTGCTTTTTGAGTTTGGTTTGTCATGAGTGGTACAGTTTCAAAATATACTAAGTATTAGTACGTATAAGCCCTTTAATATGCCAACAGTCTAGTTCTAGAATTATCTAGAGATGAACACCAGTAGCTCATAAATCCTGAGTAGGTGTGCAGTTTTCTGTCTCCTTGTGGAAGCAAACATATGTCATAATACAAAGATAATAATTTTATGAATATTTTGTGGTTCTACCTGTACATTGCTTTTTGTCTAGATGAATCCCAGTTAATACAAACTTAGAGCTATGATTTGTGAAAATCCTATGGTCAGATTTGTTAGCTTCATCTTCCTGCAATGTACAGTATACATTAAATTCAATGGCATGGCTGTAGATGCGCTTTACATGTGTACTTTCATTGCACAATTTTATAGAATTTGTTTAAAACTGTTACCCATAGACTTGATGTGAATTGAATCATGCTTTTCACTAAAGGAGTTCGCAAAAATGCACAGGAGAGCTTAGCAGAGAGACTGACTTCATGCTTTCTCACAGAAATACGTGAGCCTGGACCAGTATTTCAGCATACTTGTATTTTATTAAAACTTGGAGTTGGATCTACAATTGGCAGCTCAGACTGACCATTAAATGAGACCTTTTCCCTACATAAATGTTGTACCAATCAATGGTACAACAAAAACCACAATCAATGGTTTAATTTAGTGACAGTGGTGCAAATTCCTTTGTGTATATGCCTGAAAACCTCAAACTCTGCAAGGAACTGACTTAATTCTAATGAATGTAAGCTAGATTAAAATATAATCAAGAATATCCACATGGGATTTTGAAAGAATTTAATTAAGTTTTAAAACATATATCTGAACAAACAAATTCAACTCTGTGTATAAGTGGGCCTAATATTACAAAATCATACTGAAATAATTTTTTACATCTTTCAACCTATTTTCAAGAACTGCAATTTTATCCTTAAATTCACTATAATTCAATTAAATCCTTTTTACTGCATGCTGATTAGCTGTTTGCATCAGACAGAATAGAGAAACGAGCATTAATAAGATTTATAACAATTTAGACTATCAGCTATTATGCCTTCAATTTCTTGTAAGTTTTAATAATTAATGTCCTGAGAATAGCTGATAGCCCCAATTATTTTTAAGTTACTGTAGTTAAAAACATGTATTATTTTAGTCTTCCAATACGGCACAAATATTATTGCTTCTGGCTCCAGCACTTCCTTCTTTCTGAGTTAGATTCTCTGATTCATTTCTATTCCTCTGTTTTAGCTGAGAGACAAGTTGAAAGCAATTGTCACTCCAGAAAGAAGCACAGATATGTAATTTCTGTTTCATTATAAACATGCAGACAGAGGATTACTGTGTTCATTTATATCCATACATATCCCATAGTTTGGAAGCTACACTGATTCAAATTCTCCCAAGGTCTCGTCTACACAGGAAGACTCACCAGCGTATGGCTTCTGGCCGGCATATCTGTTCCTCTAGTTTTACTCTCTGTGTAAACATTCTTGTTTCCAGATCAGAGTATCACCCAGAAACAAGAATTTAAGGATCATGCAGTCACCCATCACATTTATATTCAATTGTAGTAACCATACTCATGTCACAACCATGTACTCATGTCATAACCATGTACTCATGTCTATTTCATAAAGTTCCACAGTAGTAGAAATCTGTCACTACAGTGCACCACAAACAGTTCCCAAAACCTTGTGAGAAATGTAAAAGTTGGGATAATTCACAGCTATAGTATACTGCAAAAAAAAAAACAAACATTACCATCACTGTGCTATGACTGTGTAATAGCAGAACTCCTAGAGCATCTTAGAAGACAGCCCTCACAAAAAAAGAAGGGTAAGAAACCCAAACCTAATGGTCCCTGCCAATCTGTCCTAAGTGCAATGTTTTGTTTTCAATCTAAACCTGACCACTGGTTTATAGCTGAGTACATGAGCAGAACACACAACTTTCTGATCTCTACAGGCAGCCAGGGAAAGCCAAAAGATCAGATTTTTACTGTTTAAAGATAGTGCAGAAAAATAGTGATTCAGGCTCCCTCAAATCAGGTATTTTTGGAGATATCAATACCTGGGGTACTCAGGGCATCTTAATTCCCATCTCCAGAAATTTTCCCATTCCACCATATAGTCCCTCATTCCGGTTTAAAAAGTTCAGTTTTTAAGACATCACTGGCTTCTAGCCCTCACTACTGTTGTTTGCAATATCACTTCAAGACATGCATTAGGACTTTTTTCCTCATTTCTTATCTGAAGTTCTTTGATTTTGTGATGATGCTATCTTCAGTTTTTCACTCTTCTCACTGTCTACTACAATATCTTTTAATTCTCTTTTGGTCTTCCTTCTTCTGCAGCTATTCCATTTTAATCTCCTCTTCGTGAACACAGGCAAAAACTTGCATGTGATACTTTAGATAAGGTCTTTTTGGTGCTTTGTACAAATGCCACTCCAGCATCCCTGTATGTACTACAAATACCTAAGCCAATGCATCCCAATACTGCATTTCACAGCTGCTTCGAAATGGTTATCAGCAGTCACCCTCCAATAACCAATACACTGACATCTTTTCCTCCCACTTGTTTCCCTGTGGATGGGTAGTAGTTTTTAGCATGTGCTGGTATGACACATTCCTTTAAGAAAGAAGGAACTTAGTCATACTGGCCTTGTGGACAAGGGAAGACTGCTCTTACCCTGGAGCAACTGCCTGGAGGAGAGACACTTCCTGACATCAGGGTGGGGCTGGCAGAGGAAGAGGCAAAAAAAATCCTGCAGAGCAGCAAAGGGACAGAGACTGCTCTCTAAGGAGCAGGGAGCAGAGCCAAGGCCAGAGCTCTATACCTCCTTCTTACAGTCCAAGAAAGGACCACACTGAGTTTCTGCAAAGCAGAAAGCCACTCAGTGGACTGAAATCAGAGCTAGAAGGAAGGATCCAGCCAACAATGTTACTGTGGGCAGAAGGGGAGTTGTTTATAAATTAATTCTTATTTCTGTTGCATCTCACTTAGTCACTGAGCTGTCATAGCTTAAAACAGAATCTGGTTTAGTGTCTATGCAACTGAGACCTGGTCCTTTGAGATTGAAAGCCTTTTTTTTTCCCTCCTTTGGAAAGCTCACTACAAGAAGGATGCCTAGGCAGACCCACTGCAAAGTTCTGGCTGGCTTAATATCCAACCTGTGCATGACTTTGTGCTACTGAACCTGCTACCTTGTCCTTAAGCTGAAAATGATTAAACAGGGTAGGATAAGTCTCCAGACTGTTCTGTGAGGAAACGTCAACAGATCACCTTCTTCATCTTGAGAATTTCTCTTTTTCTGCATTGCAGTCTCACACTAGTCAGCGCCTTATCGACCTAATCATTTCTTCCAGTAATCCTCATAATTTCCACTTCAGCAACAATTTGCCTTCATGCTACAACAAGTGCTGCTCTAATTTATGTGAAAATTCAGGCTATCACATTGTCCTGTGTAAAAGTTCAATTATCTTATCCAGAAAGATTTTAGTCCGACACAATCTACATTTGATAAAAACCAGGATTATCCCTTTTGTACTTGCCATTAGGGCTTTAATTATCCTTTCCTTCATATATTTTCCAACACTTTATACAGTGTTGCATTCAAACTAAGACTCAGAGATATCTGTGCAATTTCTCTTTTCCCGCTTCTTAGAAAGTAAAAATGGAGATAGAGAGTATATTGACATGAGTACATGTATTCTGTCAATAAGGCCTCAATTTGTATTCAGTTGAGAAGAACCATCCTTTATCAAATTTTTGGCTTATTTTATAGGTATAATACACTGTGATCAAGGTTGCCAAGGTTGCCAAATCTTCAGTTTTGCAAAAGCAGCCTGCCTACATGCCAGGTTCATAACACATATAAAAGATTTTACAAAGAACCTTATCCCAGCAAAGCCTCATTTTTCAACAGAACACTGTGTCAAAAATATTAATCAGACCTAGCCATAGATTTCTTTCACTATATAGCCTTTTCCATCATCTCTGTAGTCTTTGTGACAAGCTTAACTGGCTGAATTTATGTTGTTTGGGTTCTCTTACTGAGACCATAACCTTGCTTTCTAATCTATTGCTTAATCATGTAAGTTTTGGGTAAACACAGGTTAATGTCACTGGTGCATTATGTAAGTGCTTTTATGGGGTAGTATTTCATTAGAAGACAAATATTTAAGAATCTTTCCATGTATAAATTATCTTCATTTCAATAATATTCAGTGATTGATGAGCAATTTAAGATGTATTGTCATAATTTTTAAAACATGTTTTCAAAGCACTTTTCAATATACTCAAGCTCATGGAGAATTAATGATGAATGCAGAAAAGTGGTTAGAGACCTCTTACTTTTTTATTTCAGTGAATACTTGGTGATGTATTTATCAGGCTATTCAAAATGTTTGAGAGTAGATCCATCTAGAAACAGCATAGCTTCATAGATTTTAAACACAGAAGGGAATACTGTAAGACACAATATTGCACTAATGATTCCCTGTGCCACAAAAGGCTACAAGTCTTTTAATTAATACCTACTTCAAACCCAAGAGCATTCTCGCTTTGAAAATTTCCAGTGATACATCTCTTACAATTCTTGCTTAGATGTTCCAGTGCTGATTTTTCTTATCCCAAGACATACTAATTTTATTTCTAGCTGTGACTTTCAACATCAGATCATCTTACACTTTGCTTATTAGGTATGAAAGATGCCTTCTAGTGTATGTTCTTCACAGACAGCAGTCAAATCACCCCACCCCTGTACCTCTGCATCAGTGAGCTTTTTGCATCTGTCACTGTAAGTCATGCTTCTCTTTCTTTAATTATCTTACCTTTTCCAAAGGTGGTAGTTCCAAGGCAACTATTTAACATTTTTCTCAAGACCATATTTTGGATAGAGTGCATTTTGGTAGATAGTCTACCAGTGGTTACATCAGTGCTAACTCCATTAGCCACAGCATCATACTGTGGACATTTGTTCAGTTTATTATTATTCACAACACTTAATTTTTCCAGGCATTACTTTCCATACTACTGTCCCACCTTCTGTAAGGATGGCCTATATCCTTTAAGATGTCTGTGCTGAAACACTTTTTTGTTTGCTTGCGGCTGGCTTGCCGAATAATTCATGTCACTGTCTTGATGTTCTGTCCTTTTTATAATTCAGCACTCCCCCACACAGTTTGTGAAATGTGCAGATTTTATCAGTAACTGCCTGATGATGATTTGCCTTTTATAGTAAATATTTTTAATTCGGTTTATAACCTATCATACTGAATCTTGCTTGGGTTACTTTTTCAGTTGATGAGCAATGACAGTCCATACAATGAATCAACAAGACTGATCAGGCGAGCAGCCGGTATGAAAATGTGTTTTGGGTGAACTTGTACTTTGTGTAACAAAATTTGGCAGGCTGTGACCAAATCCTTCAAGTGCATTGCTTCTGCTCTGTGATTCAAGGCTGAGTTTTTAAATTTGAGATTAATATTATGCTTTAACAATGTATCTGTATTTTCAGACAAAACAATTGCTGTGCTCAAAAAGATGAGGTAATTTTGAGAACGTGAACATTTCTGCAGATAGCAACACTTGTCCAAATAAGCCTTACTTTCCCAGTAATAGAGACCAGTGACTTGAAAGACCAAAATCCAGTGTTCTTGAGAATATTTCAGCCGATAAAATCTCACCTGCCCTGTTTGTGTTTCAGAGGCACAGGGAGCCTGGAATGGGTGTGGTGGAGGCACATGAGCTGAGAGTGCCAGCCACAGGAACCAGTAGAACCAGTTCTCTGTACAGCCTGGGAAATCTTGTCTTCAAAGACATGACTTGACTGCTTTTACTAAAATATCCAGCTTACATTCAGGTTAAATTCAGAGTATAAATCACTGTCTACAGTGGCCTACCTGGATGTAGGCCATTTTCATAAAAGCACACATTTTCCTACCATATGACAACAGAATTTGACTGGCATGTTTTGGATATTTCTCCAAGTGAAAAGCCAGAGAGAGTCATGGCAAACTTTTTTTTTTTTAATACTGTAGGATTCTTTTTTGCTGGTAATCAGCTCCTGCCAACATGTATCTCATCCCAGTCACAATTCCATTTAAAAAGCACTGCTTAAAATGCGCTGTCCAGATCTTCCACTAACTGCAGATGTTGGAACCTCTGGCATTTATCCTGTTATTTATGTTCCCTCCATCTGTCCTTCAGAGGGAGAGTGATTTCGCAATGTGTATGCTTTTTATAGACAATGGGAAAAAATGTTCTTTTTCAAAAATCAAGTCTAGTTAAGCAATGCTTAAAAACAATAGCAAGCAGTACCTCATTTTATATCTGTAGCATTTAAACATGTGGAATGCTAAATAAATCCAAATATGTGTTCCTCTCATTTGAGTGGCCTATACAAGACATAGTTAGGTTCCTGTATTCATTGTCCATGAAGGAAATCTGAAAAGAAATTGTGTCCACCTTTGCAATTTGAATTTTAGTGACCAGTATTTTCTTTGTGCAAATGTACATGTGTAGATCAGTTTGATATTGGTTACACCGTCAACACACAATTTATTTCATGTTTCATTGGGATTACTATATTTTCTCCATGTAACTCATAATAGTAATTGCTATGTTTAAAGAAGGTCATTGAAAGGCAAAACAATGGAGATTTGCAGTTAAACTATTGATGATATATAAAAGGAAGACAAGAGTCAGTAAGTTGTTACATATGATACACAGGTCAGGATAGACAGACCTGAACAGCTAACCACTTAATGATAATGCATTACTTTCCAACAATCTTTGGATTGCTCATAGATTCTCTCTTCAAACCTAATATGTTTACATGTTGTGCTCATCCACAGTAATGACATTCATGCAAGAATCATTTCAATTTGAAAGAGTATGGGTTTCCGAAGAGTCAATCTATAATACACAAATGTCCTCCAGAGGCTTCTTTAGATTACTATGATCCTTAAAAAGGGACATTTTGTGTTCAGGGGTGGAAAGAGTTTGTCAGGGGAACCCCTAAGTACTGGATGTTAAGGTAACTCACAAAGCAATCAAATTCATCGATTTGATCCTATATTATATGAGGGGAAAATGTACTAAAAGGCTAATGCTTGGACTGTAGAAAAACTTGGCTGTATTACTGAGAACCTCAAAAAATAAAAAAAGAAAAGAAAAGAAATAATTTGCTGAAAGAAAATATTCTCCACCTGAGATTGAAAAAGGAGAAATAGGTCAGCTATGGACTGTAGGTTTGAAATAGATGAGCTACAGAAGAAATTTAGGACAAGAGGCTATTACATGAGACAATTGGAGAAAGGAAAGTGCATTTGATAAGCAGAGACTGCAATTGCTCAGCAGAAGTATTAAGGACCACAAAAAATCCTTTGCTCTTTTTTTTTATCAGTTTGCTCCACACTTCTGTCAACTTTTACTGGATGGCTGGGAGTGCAGGGGTGTGAGCTTACTTTCCTCTAAATTGTCAACAGACAAGAGATTTAAAGGATGAATCTGAGTCCTCCTTTAAGACACATGAAAAACAGACCCATTATAGCTTGATTCATATGGAACAACTCACTAGGCTGACACCCACTCATTTCCTTTCAATCACAATGCAGGGGAGTTTCCTGTTTAATCACTTCTCAGATGGTCATAATTTTGCTAGGTTCATCCTTTCATCTTTGTGATCGCCATGAATTCAAAGTTAGAAAACATATACTAACTAGGACTTGCTGCATGGCGTGTACAGTAAATAGCTTAGTTGGATCAACAAGAAGGCAGAAATTATAAACACATACTGAGAGAAGGTCGGGAAACTGCTCAGGTAAAAACAAACAAACAAGAAATCCCACCTTTATGGACTTCATGGGGACAGAGGTATCGCACACACTGTAAGAAGTTCACACAGGAAATATAAAGGCAGAAAAAAATTTAGGGTAAGGAAATTCAACACAATCATCACCTGCTGTTGCTGAAGCAATGAGGATATGTAGACAATTAGGAGGTGGAGGGGGGAAAGTGTTGAAAATATCCAAAATTAAGTGGTAGAGTAACATTGCCCTACTAGCCCCTGTAATTCAGTAGCAGTTCTGGCTTTGTGTAAGGATACAGCCGTTTACTTATAAACAAAAGAGATAGAAAAGAAATGCAAATTTACAGGCTTGTTTAAAGTGATTGATGTTAATTATCACTAAATTACGGATGTGTCTAACACAGGTGGTAACATGTAGAATGGCAGTTTTATCCATAATAAGGCACATCCTGTACAGGGCTTCTCACAGCACAAAATCATTTTTCCAGACAGCTTTCTATTCCATGTAGAAAATATTTTCCATGAGTCATTTTGTTTAAATGTAAAAGAGAATTAACTTTGATTGTTCTTGTGTCCTTTTATGTTTGCTGTCTAAGAACATTTAGGTGATATACTGTCTGCAGAAAGTGAATTTTAAAGGCAGTCTCCCCATGCTCCGTTCTGTGCTGTGCATTAAACTCTCCAGAGTTCTCCATGCTCACCTAGTTATTGTGTCAAAGATTAACATGATGCTCAGGAATCACATATAATTTGACAGAAAGCAGACAGTAATCGCAGAGCTCCAAAGCTCCCTTCTCAGCCTCCTAAAATCCATACAAATCCATACAGTTGAATCATATGTTCTTCATCTCTCACAGATCAATACTTCCATGCAGCCTTCCCTCTTCTGTTAAGATTATTAAGGGAGTTCTTTACTTGCCAGATTCACCACAAGAAAAAGAGGCTGTTATTCAGTTCCTTGTAATTGAGATAGCTGAATGAGGAGCATCTGACCCTCTTGTGTTACTTCATGGCAAAAATTACTTTGAGAAAATATCTGAGGATGTTGCTGAGGTAAAAAAATTGTTAAATAAAGTGAGCATGCATGGTTGCTCATTGAGAGCGAGGGAAGCTGAAAATAGAACCTCCTTGTGAAAAGAAGTATCAAAGACTTCAGAAACAAACCAGAAAAAGTACTATTGAGACAAAATGAGATTGGGGAAGGATCAGGGAGAAACAGGTTGAGAATTGTTATCTTTCAGAGAGGATGCATAAAAAGGAGCACCAGGAGGGTAGCTGGCAATTAGGAAGAGCATAGTAACGACAGTAGTGAATCTTTAGTGAACACGTAGCCTGTTAATATCTAGCAGAAGCAGCTAGAGAGGGAGGGCAAGAGATCTTTAAGCCTTTTGTAGTCAGGCTTCTCATCAGCTAATGCTACTGGCAACTAGCTTCAATTGAAATGTTCCAAGAGCCTTACATTTCATCCTAATCCTATTAAAGGACCAATTGCTTACATGGAGTGAGGCTTCAATTAGTCTTATCTACTAGCAATGTTTACTGTCTCTTTCCACCAGAACTTGGCATGGAAATTGCACCACACTACTTGAGTAGATCTAATGGTTCACTGCATGCCACTGCCCTATCTCTGGAGCTGGCTCTGGCTGTCTTCTGACCTTGTGCTCAGCTCATTCACCTCATTAAAATGGGATAAAATGAAGCTAACAAAATCTAAACCAAAATTTTTGCTTGTTTAGGAAGATGAATTGGTTCAGTCTGCACCTGGATGAATGCCAGAGCCCCTGCAAAGGTGGGAATGGTACATGCAACAAGCGTGCTGGAAACAAAGATGCAAGCAGGTCTTACCCATTTTGTAACGGCTGTACTGTGAAAATCCATCTTTAGAAAAGAGGACAGCCACTGTTCCTCTGCAACAAACACCTTGATTTGGTTTTAAGATTTCAAAAAGCAATAACAGAATTTCAAACTGGAAAAAAAATATTTGAAGATTCAATTATGACATAGGAAAGACAAGGGTGGTGATTTCCCATGATGTGCTTTAAGTACATGAGGAAAACGGACAAAATGCAACACATGAAAACTATCACTGACGTCAGGAACTGGTTTACACTATTTTCTTTCCTGAAACTTTTAAACTTAAAAAGAACAGAATGCTTTGCTTTATGAAAATGTTTGAAAGAGATCCAGTATTACCACAACAGCCGACCCCTCCCCCAAAAATAATGAAGACAAGATGACATGAAGTATTTTAAAAGACGGGTTGCTACTGCACTGAAATTTTCAGTTTGTTGTCAAACTGTAAGTATAAGCCTACCATTTTGTCTTCCTTTTTAACCCTTTTTCCTTTCTTTAGCTCTCCTCTACTTTACCAGCAGAGGGAGCAGGTGGAAGAGCAAATGGGTAGGGAGGAGGAGCTAACTCGGCTTAAACTTTGATCTTTGCTCTTAGTTCCCGGCAGAGAAAACAGGGACCCGCTTCAGCAGCTGCTGCTAGTACCCACAGAATCAGGGTATCCACAGCAGGAATACACTTCCCTGAGTTCTCTCTTCTTATTCTTACAGTTCCTGACAGCAAAGCGGTATGAGAAAGCCTGACTGTTCAGCTGGTCCTGCCTTATTTTCATCCCCGTGCACTGGCAATATTCGGCAGAAAATTGAGGCAGAATTCTCTAGTTGATGATGTCTTAAATTCAGCTACACGCTACTGTCAACCCTTCCTGTAGCTTTCTTCATGTGATTTCACTTTGTCTCAACCATTTTCCTAGTTCTGGGCTTACTGTAAATATGGAAACATGCATCATATTTATGTGAAATGAAAACTCATACGAAAATTCATATCTGAATAATACAGCACTAGTTTTGATCTATTGGAGAAGCCTTTCAATTTACCCTCTTCTCACAAGGGGATTTAATAATCTAAAGTCTTGTTCAAAACAATATTTATAAGCTATAAAATGTTTTCTCTGAGCATGTTAGTGTCCTTTTATAAACACCTGGTTTTCTTCCGACCTCTCTTTTCTACTTATTCCAAGTTAGCTTCTTTTGCACCATTCCTGAATACAAAATGGCCTCAATTCCCAATCATGAAATTAAGCCAGTTATAATCTCTTATTGTGCATCAAAGATCCTGTAATTTTTTTCTTTCAGAAAAACCCAGCATGTAGGAAGATGGAAACTAGCCCTCTTTCTGTTTGAAAGATTAACCTTTTGGCAATATGGGCTTATTTTCCTTAAACCAAATGTCAATGTATGGGATATGCAAAAAATGGTTTACAAGAATTAGGCACTGTTCTGTCCTCAGTAAGGAGGAGGAGGACTGGTGGGATTAGATCATAGATTTTGGGAAATGCTTGATACCAGACTTCTCAGACATTCCCAACCAAATCTTGCACAAGCAGTTTAGCACTATCTTGAAGTAAATAGGCTTCTCCCAGTCCAATCTGAAGTTGCCCCCTGCTTTTTTTTTTTTTTTTAACTCAGTCGTGTACGGTTTTGAGCAAGACAGTCTTAATCCATACAGAGTAAAGGTGAGAACCCGGTAGATCTGAAAACAGCATTGCTTTCATTAGATCAAAGGTAATTACTAACTTAAAAACAGTCACTGACCAGTCTCTGAAATTCTGGCTAGCACTTTACAAAAATGATTCACCACATAGCACAGGGGAAATGGGTGGCTTTGTAACAACTGCAGACTCCCACAGCAGAGCTATAGGTGTGGTTTATCTATTATTCTCAAATAGAGGAGATAAACAAGGCTTTGAAGGAAAAGAGCAGAGCCAAAGCTCTTAGCTCTGTTGCTGTGCCTAAGCGGTCCACAAAATCTTCAAGAAAACTCTTAGCTTTGATCTGGTAGGCAGTTACTTAGAGAAGGTACAAAAAGATTACAACCAGCTAGAAGAGAAACTGTTAAATCTGTCCTTAAAGTGGAAAAATCTGTGCAGAACCACAGCAGATATTTGCCTGTCTTCCTTATATAAAACTATTTCAGGCTATATTTGGTAAGAGGTTTGATGAGGTCATGAGTGATAGGGCTCAGGCTAATCAGGTTAGATTTATTTTCTAAAATGTTCAGACAACCATCAGTTGATTAACATTAGCATCCCATCCACATTAAAGAGTCCCTATGCAGCCATTTTTCTCTAAACAGAAGAAGGGTTTGATTGACTGACCTAGCTGCACATTGAATAGTACATAGACCAGTAGCTGGCACGTTTGTCCAGTTTTGGACTCACCAATATTTTCCCATGAAAATGCAGATCCCTGGAGAACGAATTCAAACTGACTGACAACAGCCTTGCGATTGATCCTTAGTTGCCTTTCTTGGACCACTCAAAAGTACCTGAGCATGGGCTGAAAATTCATGACATACATATGGTCATATACTGCCATGTGTGAAATAGTTCAAAGCATAATAGCCTGAAAAACACTTCTTTCCCTTCTTACCTTTTTTTTTTCAGCCTTTCCAAGGAGCTATTCAGGAGTGTCTCTTTTCACCTCATTCTGACAGGACTATATTCTTAAGGAATAAGTGGACTCAAGAAAAGAGTTTAGAAGATAAAATCCTTTTACATGCAAATGATATCCTCTTACTTGGTACAATCCCAGATCAGTCTAGTCTGTACTGTATTCTCTGTTTATAAAATAAATTAGAATAAACTGAAAGGACCGAAAATCTCATTAAATAAACTGGAAGCACTCCCTCTACAAGGCTATTCAGATGGGAACAAAAAAACTTCAAACACTTTGGCACCCAGTTTCCAAAGGAAATTCACAGTCAAGGTTAACCTAGCCCTATTAATTATGCAGCTAGTAAGTGACTTAGATGGTGAGTGCTACCTCTTTCTGTATGGGGAAAAGTAAACATAATTAAAATGATTGCTGGCCCTGGTATTTTGTTTACTTCCAGCTCTCTCCCTATCCATACTCATGACATTTATTTTTAGCAAAATGAATATGTTTAGATTCTCTGCGTGGGACTCTTACAGCCAGACTAGAAATGCTATACAAATCCTATAGAGGGCATTAACTTCTGGTCATCAAGAGGCCACAGAAAAAGTTTACTGGTGCAGATTACTGGTGCATCCTGTAAATCTCAGCTGAAGATCCCATCTAGTTAGTCTATAAATTAATATTACATACAGTAATGAGTAGGTGAAAACATGCAAGGACTCAAAAACTGCTACCTCTGCAAGGCAGTTCCTGAAATATCTTGGTCCTTGCACTCACACTCAGATTGCTAAACACAGGATAACCAGCTTGTAAAACCCAGGTAGTATCTATGCCACACAAGTAATTACCATGCTGTAACATTGCTTGTTGTTTGCTACAAAGCATGGATCTATCTCATCCTTCAAGATCTTGTCAACATATGCATCTTTCCTGTTGCAGAGCTAGATGATTTTTGCTGTGATTGAAGTACATATGACCAAGCTCTTCCACCAACAGCCCACACTGAAAACTAGTGAAAAAGGTAAAATGCAATACTGTCCAGCTCCTGATTTCCACCTACAAACATGGCACAGTGCACTGATTCTCTAGTGAGGCTGCCTAAAATAGTTCACTTAAATCTGGGGCTTATTTTTAAAACCACTGCTCAGAAGTCTTCGTGAATGGCACTCCGCAATTCTTAGCTCCAATAGTTGGAGCTAAGTAGTTGGCTCTGGGAGCTAATTGTTGGGAGCTAATAGTTGGCTCTGAAATAGTGCCAACTCTTTTAAACATGTATATCAGTGATCTGCCTGAAACTTGAGCTTGTAAATCATCTGACTTGATGACATCTGTTTGCACATGAATTCTTAGGACTTTTCTGACCTTGAAAATAACTCGAAACCTGATTCAGCAGTAATGCTGTCTTAACTGACATTTACAGTTGAATGTTTTGCTATTGTAATTTCTCCTGTACTTCAAGTTTAGTTTCTCAATGGAATACAGTCCATATCTGGTCTATCTCATAGTTTCTCTTGATAAATGTCTGACTTACCCTGTCCATCTAATAACACTGGCTGTCAATGTTAAGACCTGCAACAACCTAGTGACAAAGCTGCTAGACTTAGCAGGCACAGTCTTCAAATATTTCCTATCACTTTGCTACTCAGGAAGAAGTATGGTCTTCCAACTTTGACCTCCCCATGTCATGCTACACTAGCCAACATGCAGCTTCATGGATTTACATCCAGTATTTTGCATTACCCATCCTGACTAATAATGTTCTACTGCATTTCAATTCTGAAGATGCTGGATCCAAAAGGGTCATATATATCAAAACCTTTCCTGACCTTCTGTTGTATTTGAAACTCTCTATTTAGCCCTTGTTCAGCTTGCCTAATAGTCTGACATCTCACATGGTCAGCCCCGTTACACTGTAGCATTCTGACAGCAAAAAACACAGACCCTGCAGGCAGCAAACTGTTGAAAATCCTACCATTTGACAGCCATGTTTTATGCTGTGATCTTCCTAAAATACTTCCAGATTGCTTGAAGCTAGAATGTTGCAACCAGGTTCTGTTATGGCATAAGGAGAATATGAACTGCAGGTGCAGGCTGTGATTCACAACTTACAACATCAATTTCCTAACTAGATGAGGTCTAAATGCACCAGATTCTGTCTCTGAAAATGCTGAGGTTTCATAGGACCAAATTTGCATATACTAGCATCACTACTAATATTATTTACATGACCATTCTATAACTGAGTATGTAAAATAAACAAAAGAAGCCAGGGCTAACAGATGTGGTCAAAGAGACCTAGCATATATATTACTGCTAAGAAATCAATATGATTTAAAGATGAAAATTACTGTCCAATTGGTGAACATCTCAGTTTCATTTGTCAATGGCATTCAGATCATGCACCCTGCCTCTGAGCAGCAGGCAGGGTATTCTTTTGAGGGGTCACATTGTCTCACTCCACATTTTCAGTAGATTTTCAGGTCCACACATATTGAGTACATCTACTTCTTCAAGGAGCCGCAGGGATGTTGCTATAAAATAAAGCTGGCATTTCAGTTTACAGGGTGCTAACTACTTTGTACTGTATCCTCCATCAACGCTCACTTAAAATCACACAGGCATCAACTGCAGAGGTGGAAAGTGGAAGAAAGAGGCCCCTGTACTGATATTTAATAGTATGGTCAGCTAAAACAAGAAACACACAAAACTGTTACATGAATCATTTGTTTTCATATTACTTCAATACTATTTACAGCACATGTGGAAAAACAACTTCAAATTGTAATTTACCCTCAAAGGACTGCAGGGGAGCTACAGATATGCTGAAAATTACACACATCTTTAACCTCAGCTGGAGTGAGGACAGCAGTGCCATGAGGAAGTAAGAGGATGAATAAAGGCTTATATTTACATTGCTAGATTTGTCTGATCACATCAGGTATTTGTATTGGTGCATATGTGCATATGCAATATTGTAGAAGGAGTGTTCACTATAGGACCAGAAACCGAATGCCTTCATATTTTTGCTGTTCATTACCTCCAATTATGTCACTTATATTCAGGAAGAATTTCTCCAGAGCTAGTGTTTAGCTGATAACTTCTTCCACATGAATCATGATAATGGCTGTTGCTATTTGCATAGCACTAGAAATTATCAAGATGAATAGAGAGTAGGAATGACCCTTTTACTAATCAGAATGTAGTTTGTTCAGTCTTTTTTTTTGTCTTTTTCTGCTTGTAGTTGGTACTCATCGGTAATTGTTGAAGCAGATAACTGTTCCAAGGGAAGCAGAACTCAGGGAGTCCCCAGAGGAACTTCCAGTGCCTGAAGGAGCCAAAAAGAAATATGGAGAGGGACTTTTTACAAGGACCTGTAGGGATAGAATCATAGAATCATGGAATAGTTAGGGTTGGAAAGGACCTTAAGATCACCTAGTTCCAGCCCCCCTGCCATGGGCAGGGACACCTCACACTAAACCATGTCACCCAAGGCTCTGTCCAACCTGGTCTTGAACACCGCCAGGGATGGAGAGTTCACAGCTTCCTTGGGCAACCTGTTTCAGTGCCTCACCACCCTCACAGTAAAGAACTTCTTCCTTGTATCTAACTTAAACTTCCCCTGTTTAAGTCTGAACCTAACTTAGGATTGGACAAGGGGAAATGTTTTTAAGCTGAAATAGAGTAGATTTAGATCAGATATAAGGAAGAAGCTCTTCACTGTGAGGGTGGTGAGACATTGGAACACGTTTTCCAGAGATGGCTGCCCCATCTCTAGCAGTGTTCAAGGCAAGGCTGGATGGATCTTTGAGAAACCTGGTCTAGTGGAAGGTGTCCCTGACAATGGCAAGAGGGTTCAAACTTTAAAGCCCCTTCTAACCCAAAACATTCTATGATTCTATAAATAGAGGAATTTCTTGAAGGAGAGGGACTTGATTAGATCTTCACATTATTAAAAAAGACACTATCCAAAATAAAGTACAAACAAATCTCAGCACCATTTATCAAAAGCAACAATCATTAAGTGCTGATCAACAGTATTAACTAGTTTCTTTGAGAGAGGGTTTCAAGGGCTGTTTTAGTGTAAGATGTAATTAGGTCTGAAAAAAATATTGGGTACATTTTTTCTCTTCACATCTGCCAGAACACAATTTATTTGTGCATAAACTTGGCTTTTACTATGCAAAGCTTTCATATCAGAGATTTTCTAGGGACTGGACAGTGTAAATATAAATTTTAAATACTTTGGAACTGATGCTTAAACTCTTGTTTTGTTTAAATAGCACCTTGCTCCTTAAGTGACTCCACTGGAGTGAGATACAGTGTAGTTTATCAGAATCTGACAGCAGTGGTTTACTTCATTAATAACATCAATATCTTTCAGTTCTGTCACCAGATGCTAAACAGTTACTGGAGATTTGTTTAAAACCAATTACAACAAAATCAAAGAAGAATCCACTGATATGGTTTTGTTTACAAAGGCTGAAGTCTGATATCGTTATTTATGTGACAACTGGCTCATATACAAGTCACAAGCCTTTCTACATGTAGTCTATCTCACAAGCCCTGAATCAGACCTGAAGACATATTAGCAGTGCTCACTTTTTCTCTGCTATCTGAATATTCATTTAAGAACAAGCTATAGATGGCTTATTATGTGACATTAATGTCTAAGCTGAGATTCGTGTGTGCAATTTCTTTAAGTCCACAATGAATGATTTGTGACAAGGCAGATCTATGTGTGAGGATATGGAGGAGGAGCAAGACAAATATTCTTGACTGTAATTGACTGTTAAACTGATTGAAAGTCAGTGGGCTTCCAGCCTGAGGCAGGGATAGTTTTATTTCATTTTTTCCCTTTCCTAAAGACAGCAAGAAACAGATAATGTGCTAAAAGTGAGGAGACTACCGCTCTTCAGGAAGCTTAGGAATGCATTGTATGTGGAATTACTTCAGTGAGATTGGGATGTCAGCTCACATGCAATAGCAGATTAAATGAGGATGGCTGAAGTACTTACAGCTCCTGGCTGCCTGCTTGCTGTTTGCTGGAGGCTGCTGCTTCAGACTCAAGGAGAGCTGCAAAGGCTGCGTAACATCACTTGCACCCACATATTTATAACAGTTTATAGGTGAAGGTTACGGAAAACTGAAATTAGTGCTACTTTGCTGCAATGGACAACACTGCAACCCTCAGAGGTTCTTTTCTGCCTGTTCTTTCCACCTTTTTCTGCTGTATCTACCTCAGCAGGACTCTCTGAAGAAGGGCTGATACAGAAAAAAGGGAGGTGTAAACAGCTGCTCTTTCAACTTAGTTTTCCACCACTGGTGAATCAACATGAGTAGTGGACAAGCATTCCTATTAACTATTCAGTACTACTGACATTAGTGAACAGCCTGGATCAGTCCAGATTTGGCTAACTCCTGAGGGACCTGAGAGCTTTGTGAAATGTCACTGTCCCAAGGAAGCAGAAGAAAACAACAACCCTGGGACAGTCAAGGAACTCCTATCTAATATTCATTGTATAATATCCTCGAACAAAAGTGGCTTACATGCAACCAGTACAGCAGATATGAATCATGATATCATTTTACATGGTCTGCCACCATTTTATACACATGCAAATACATACACATACATTTGCATTATTCCTATATAACACTAAAGTGGGAGGCTTGTTAAATGTATTTGAAAGCATCTATTCAACTCTCAGTAAGTAAAAAAATTCCTTTCCCCTGTCATGGAAGATTGCTCTTTTTTTCCCCTTTTCCATTTAAATATTTATTCCGCATTTTGGAATGGATGAAACCAGCTGGAAGGAGGAAAATACTGCCCCAGAAATGAAGATTATAAGAAACTGGTAATGGGAGCAAGGTTAAAGATAGTAAGGCAGGACAGGGAAATTTACATGAAGATCTTTTAAGTGAAAGGGCATTGTACCTCAGGATCACACTGAATCAAAACCACTGACCACACACTACAAGAGCCACATATTTCCAAATTGTCTGGCTCAGATGAACATGACTGTTGAGTCAAAAGGCCACTTAGTTCAATAGCTGTGACAGTAGCCAGTAACAGATATTTCAGAAAGACTAAAAGAAACAGAGCAAACAATGATATTTCTGCTGATCTTTCCCCCAGCTGCTATAAACTGGCAATGTGATATTGCAAGGTTCTTCTATGAGCATCTTTTCTCACTGTTTACTTCATTTTCCACATCATTCCAGAACCTGAGTGGTCCCAACATAGATGATGGAGAAACTCCATACGAAATGTCAGCCTTTTCCAAATATTTGGAACATTTGATTTCCTAGCAGTCAGCTCCTAAAACACAAAAGACTGTCCCACTTATCCAGAGGCAGCTTGATTTCCATAGGAGTCTTTTGTGAGTCTCTGTCGAATGACTTTTGAAAATGCAATATTCTTTGCTGATAACCAGGGAATCTTAAAACACGACCTTGTAGACTCCTTCAGAGCTTTTTAACAGATTTATGAGATGTGACACCCCTCTACAAAAGCTCCAGTGTTTGTCTATATATCTCTAGCATAAATTCCACAAATTTGCATGGCATGGAAGTCAGACGTACAGGTCCTAGAATCACAGTGGGAGTCTTTCCCGCTCAGTGAAGGTAGCTTTAAGTGAAAGAACTACAGAGAAGCCAGCAACTATAAATCTAAATAGCTATAAATCATGCTAAGTACTTTGGGACGCATCAGGCAATAGCATCAACAATGAGAACACTTTGGCACCGACAGGCAGATTGAGAATGTGTCATATCAGAAATTACTGTGAGTTAGATCAAGACACATTTTTTTCAGTGGAAACCTTTTTTGCAGAGAAAATATTTTCAGCAACACAAACTCCAACCCTGCCAGGAATCCCTGCAGTACTGTGTCTCAGGCATGATATCTCTTTTTCCCACCTTGCCTTTACCTGGCCATTGCCCCCCTTGAGCCCTTCCAGGCCTTCTCCTTCACCCAGAGGGAAGGAGCTTTTCAAACAGCAAAGAGGACAAAGGCTAAGTGAAGAGCTCAGGCTTTCCTTGTTTCTGGAATCAGACATCCAAGGCCTGCATTTATTCTCACCAAGGACTATTTTTAATGCTCCAAAATCATCACTGACAAAAAGCTTTCCTAACAAGCAGCTGAAATATTCTTTCTTTAGCATAAGTCAGTCGCTCCTAGTTATACAATCATCTGCTCCACAACCCTGTGGAATTTCATTCCTTTTGTATCCCCAAAATACATGTAGATATTGATGCTTTCCCTTTAATTCCTTCTTCTGCATTTGAAGATGTATTATCCACACAGGAGTGACATTTCAAGTCAGTCTGTGGTCTGATTTTGCACTTCAAGCACTTTAAAGATGTCTAAGAAATCAGAGATAAAGGCAGATGACAGGTCTTCATATTGGTAAGATTCAGGGGGAGCTTGGCTGGGGGGGAGAGGGTTAGATATTAGTGCAGGTTTCCATTCATGTTATTATTGTTATCTCTTCAGTAGCCCACAGTTGCCTAGGGGCTTGGGAAGCCACTGCATTAAGCTCAGTCCAAGCCCTGCAGAAGTAGTCTTTCTCTATCTCAGCCGAGGATTCAGACAATATTAGTTACAACATTACGCAGGCAAACAGTGCAATGCGAGGGCAAAGTCTGGCAAAAAGTAATTGCTTAATTTAATAGTCACTACGACAGCACTGACAAGTACACATTGCAATCCTCAGTTCAGAAGCCTAGATGGATGTTTCAGAACAGCCCTGCAGAAGCTTATACATGCATATGTGCACAATAGAAGTTTCCAACTTTCTTTATGAAACAGTCCTTCTAAATCCCCCGTGCTAATAACTGATTTTTAACCTTTCCTCCCACTTTTCAGTCATGCGCTCCAATGTTGTTCATAGCACAAAGTTTGCTAGCTTGATCCAGTGAGGTGTGAAAATGTAAATCTGAAAACTATAGCACTTTTCACTATCACTATGCAAAACAAGACTTTAATATTTCTTTTCCATTATTTTGAGATGTTTATATATAGACCCTGCACAGCTTCAACTTTCACTCCTGGTGTACTTTGCTGAGAAATCATACATCGGTTTGTGTCCATTATCACAATTTTTAATTTTTTTTGGTGCCAGTGCTTCCACACACACCCCACCACTCTCACAGTGAAGACTCTTTCATCCACATTTGGTGGCTTATTTGTCTCAGCATCTATTCAGCTCTGAAGCAACTTTCTTCTTTTGCTAGCTCTACCCTAATATACCCCCCTTTCTTCTCTCATTTTTCCTCCAAAGCTGGTTAAAGGCTTTTTCCTTTTTAGCACAAGTGCTCAGGAGAGCAGATAGCCATCCTCAGATAGGCTGTACACATTCAGTCCAACAGCATGTTATTTCTTTAAGATGACTGCTACTGATGATGTGATGTTTGGATGGTACTGCCTCCTCGTACTTGTTTGCTGGAGTTCACAGATTAATTGTGTGATCTGGGTGAGAGGTAAAGGGGACTGGGAAGATAAGTGTCCCCTGAAAATATTACAGAGGCTGACAATGGTAAAGAGAGCTACAAACAATTCATCCTGAGACAGAAGTATTTTGATTTACGGATTAATGTAATTTTACTATTTTGGTGACTGCCAGAGTGTGTGACCTTAACCATAAACAAAGAGAATGGAAATCAGGTTTAAAATGGAAAGCTATGTAAATGGTTCCTGTTATGTCACTCCCTCTGGCAGAAAAAGCAGGAAGACTGCTCAGATTTCTCAAGATATTAAACATGTGTTAGCTGTCTCAAATGTTGTTAATACAGCCATGAGCATGCCTTCTGAAAAGTAACTGTGCTGTCTTTTCTTTTTTTACTGTGATTTGAAAGTACAAGTTCTCCTTTTTGCATTTTCTCACCCAAAATGTACTTAGTTTGAAGACCTTTTCTGTGCCCACCTTTTAAAATAATTTATTCAGAGGAACCTGAGTATCAGCACTGCTAAATGTATAGGAGAAGTGGACACAGTTACTTATGTCAGGCTGCTTGTAAGATTAAATATTTGCTGGATCAGGTCCAATATTTGATAAGTTTAATATGATGAAATGAATAAAGAACACTAGAACTTATCATAACACCTTTCACTTTGCCAAAGAGCATTTTAACCTGCAATCATGATGTGCAAAGCAGGTGTCATTTAAAATTCAAAACATTGTCCATGGTCTGAAAAAAGTTTCTAAAAGAAGTTTGTTAAAATGTCCTACTGATCTTAATGATAAAGCATAATAATGCTACCACTGTTCACTAATTTCCTTTCAATAACTATTCCCTTCCTGTTCACTTTTCAACTTTGGAGATGCTTGCATCTTCAAAATTACTATTTCTAAAACCAGTTCCCCACATTTGTTCACTGTAGCTACAATGGTTTGAAAAACTGATATCAGACCTCCTGTCCTTGTTTAATCAAGCAGGAGGCAAAGGCTGTTTTGCAACAGAGCTGATTTAGCAAGAGCAGCAAACAAAATGCAGAAAAAAAAGCAAGAAGGGTTTAAATATGTGTACTTCTTTGGCTCTCAAATAGCTGTGAGCACTCCCATAGGGTGCCATACTCTGTTACAGCTCTGTTTACTCATATATCAGGATTATCTGTTCTGTCTTAGAGTTGTGACTCTTGGATCTGTAATGCAACGCTTGACATCAGTTTGGCTCATGGGGTATTATCTTTCCCATTATAAACTAATTCATCTTTTGAAAAAGTAGCGTCCTACTTTCAAATGAAATTGTTCTAGAAAAGAGTCACACTTCCAAACATCAAACACTTATCCTTTTGCCTGCTTCCACAAAGAATTAAACCTTTGTTATCCTGAAATAATTTTGGACAGTCATCATATCACTCTAAAGTACCTGCTTCAAGAGCTCTATTAAAGACAGGCAAAATTATTTGAATAACACAAGAACAGGCCTAATCCTTATCATTGACTTCAGAACACCACCAAATTGAAGTTTAAAGAAGTTCAACCAGCCATTCCATGTTCCCCTCACCCACAAACATTTTCACCCACCTCAAAACAACTGAGAAGCAATGTAAGAAATCATCACTATTTTCTTCCAGCTTATTCCAGAAGCACAGTAATTCCCATAAGGCAGCCCAGTTACCATATTTTTCATCCCAGTCCCTGGAAGAGGTGAAGATAGAACTCCTATGAAATATCAGAAACTACAGGTATATTTTTTAAAAAACAAACAGCAAAATTGAACCGTCTCGAGGTTCACCATCAGTGTGCGATAGAGGAGAAGACATTACCGTTTAAAAAATTTCAGAGCAACAAGAACAAAAGAGAAGACAATTCAGACAACAGACTGAAATGAAAGATTTATGACTTTTCCTAACCATATTAAAGCCTATTATGTGAAAGACCTCATGCAAATACTTAGTGGAAATTTGTGTGTAATATTATCCTCTGGCAGAACTCTTTTTTTGCCTTTCTATGTGTTGCAGTCAATTAGAGATTATTTTACATGCTCATCTATGAGCAGGAATGGAAAATAAAGGGAGTTTCCCTCCATGATTCTTTTTATAACTGGAAATGCATTTGGTTTTCTATAGGTTTTTATAAGCACTAAATCGTATTTCACATTGAAGACAGTGGGAGTCTTGCCTGCATTCTCTGTCAGGACTGGGCCTACTGAAATTTCTGACTGGAAAATAAAAAGCCCAACACAAAAGACTGCAAAATAAAGAACTTCCATTCAGACATAAAACCAGAAAACTCATTTTGCATTTTTTCAACGGATATAAGAAAATTATCAGATGAAAACTTAGCAGGTTGCTTGATGGGAGGATTCCTGATAACTGCAAGCATCTGCCATTAAACCCATTTGACAGTTTTGGGCATTGATGGCATTTGATGCTCACGGGGCATCATGCCCAATAGTAAAGACAGTGTTATGCTTATTATCCCTAATTTGACTGTGGAAATACGTTTTTCACCCAGCACTTCAAGTCTCAATCAAATGGAGTTGGTAGGAGTTCTTCACACTTTAGGCACTTTGGGCACGTTTCATATCTGTTGTATAAGCAGTAGAGAATGCATACATGGAGATTCACACAAGCACTGTGGTTAAGCTGCATACCAGAGAGTGAGTGTTTAATTTAATTTAGTTGCGCCAGTTATTGTCTCGGTTTTGTTTTTTCTCTTCCAGACGACTGTTTTGAGTGAGCAAGACACACATTAACAGCAGGCAGGTCCCCCTTTCTTAACTGCTGGATCAGCTTTTCCTGAGTCCTTCTTTTTCTTCACAATTTTTGATGCTCGAGGTGAGTCAGGGCTGCTCAGCCGCATGGGTTCCTCCCAGAACTCACATTTTATGAGCCAAATTCAAGAATTAAACAAAGCTGGAATGATGACTCCAGAAGGAAGCAATGTTGTTTAAATGGAAAGCTGCTTTTAACACTTGTATTCTGGGGCTGCTTGTTTGCAAGGTGATTGACACTTCCTTTGCAAAGCTCCTGTATTTAAAGCGAACAACCTTGAAGAAAGGCTGTAACCCTTGGCAGCTTGGCTGGATCTCTGAACTCAGGCACTTCGCTGCATTTCATATTCACTCATATGTACAGAAGAGTTAGTATTATTTTCAGTCCTCAAGAAGGACATACCTGACTGTGGTGAAATGGAGCTCGAGCGGCTGACACAGCTAATGAACGTACCTGGAGATGCAGACAGACTAGGATGTGGCGGGTTCCAGTGTGCTGGCTGGGAACATATGAACCTCCTTATTTGCTCAAATTCTGCATTTGCTACTACAGCTCACCTGCCAGTGCAACCCTTTTGGAGACCATCGTTTTGATTTTCCTTTATATCTCGGTGTAGTGCATAAGCCAGAATACTGCAGCTCTTAAGAGCGCTTTACAGCACAATGACATATTTTAAAGATGACAGCATTGTGAACTGTTCCAGAGCAGCTATTTGGCTTTTAGAATGACTGCTTTAGAAAGAATCTTCTGGCTTAACAATATCAGTAAAAGGGCAAGAGAAATACAGATGTTGCAATCTGGTTAAGGAAATGACAAGCTCCTGTGCTGTACTACTTAAGCACGGTCTCTAGCCGACACCATTTATGAGCTGTTACATGCGGCTGCAATCACACACGGGCTCAGGGAGGCTTTCCATAGGGCTCACATTTGTTTTCACATTCACTTTGTAAATGAGTTTGTAATGTGGTGCAAATGGTAGCAAATGGACATTAAATGAGGCTTGTATGTAGAGTGATCCTTTGTAAATATATAGGCTATTATGAAAGCAAATAAGAAGGCGGCAAGCTAAACAGCAGCCTCTGTGACTGAAACCAGTGAAAAAGGAGTTGTTTTTCATATATACAGCATTTTGAAATGTGGGTTTCCTGTTTAAACTGTCTTCACTCCAGCCTCAACTTCTCTCTCCATTCTAAACCTACAACATATTTTATATTGCCATGGATACTTTGGATGGAAGACAGTGTGCACTAGCAATCAAATTTTCCACAGGAAACTATTCCAAGAACCTGTCCCACACTGCAGTGCTCATACAGAGTTTTTGCTCAACAGTGCACGATCTTTTTCTAAAGAGTATGACTAGCTGGGACTTCAGCTGCCTGCCTGCAAGTTTGGAAGAGGCTCAAGGCATTAGGACTCTCCAGGATAATTACTTCTAACTGCACTTTGCTATCACTTGCCATGCTAGCTATTTACACTTTTCTTCAGACCCAGGCAGGGTCTGAAAGGCTAGAAGGAAACTGTCTTTAGGGTGTAAAGAAGAAATACAAGTTGACATTTTAAAATAGTTGGGAGACTAGAATACAAGCAAATCACAACGATGGCCAAACAGAAGTGAGTGCACAGGAATTATATAAAGTTGAAGGCATTAGAGATTTAAAAGGGGAATAGTAAGCCATACTAGTTATGATATAAAGCATCTCATGGAGAAAAAAATGAAGTTAAAAAAAAATCAAAGAAAATGTCTAGGTGAGTCAAACTGCTCAGTGAACTTTTACTTGCCTCAGAGGTCAGGAATATGATCTGATACTTCTCAGTGTCTGTTCTTCTTTCCTTCTCCCCTAGCAGTTTGACCAGTCATCTTTTGTTCCAGTGGACTTCCTGAAGGAAACATTCAGCTAAGGGCTTCAAGGTTATTTGAATCCTTCATAATACTTCTCCCCATAAACAATATCATAGTACTGTCAAGCTATTTGAATAAAATGTCAGTGGGGTTCCAGAGGCAGTGGAAAGGGCTCTTCTCTTCTGTTAACAACCTTCATGCCCAGGTGGTCCAAGCTCAGTGGGGGGTGAAGAAACATCTCCTCAAGCTACAAGAGCATGCAGTAACTTCTTCCTCTCTCTCTCCAGCTGGGTCACAGAACAATCCCTTCCCTGCAACAGCCTTTTCCCTCTGCCTTTCCTTTCTGATATCCTGTGGCTACATACACAAAAGCTCTGCTCTGTGAAGATGCTTTCCTAGGAGAATCAGGAGAGCCACAAGTCAGGAGAGCGGAGAGGAAGTGTAGCCTGGCCCAGCATGTCTCCTTCCCCACTGGAGTAGGTAGGTCCCACATAGCAATATCACAGCTGTCAGGGAGACAACAGGTGGATGGCCATAGCAAATCCAGGACTGTGTAAGGCTGTGAACAACAGAGCACAAAATTAGATTTACAAGTACTATGGTACTGAAGTGGAAGTATATATATTTAATAATTATTTATTTCTGTCATCAATTTGAATACCTCTAACTCAACAAAACTTAACACTCCACATTCATCTTCCTGGATGTCTATAGCCTATGTTTGTGCCTTACACAATTATGTCTGCTAACTTGGAGGGCAAAATCTTATCCTGTATGGAAAGTACAATAGCTACAATGTATACATTGGTCCAAGCTGTCTTACATGATTCCTCATGTTAAACTAAATTAATCGGAGGTAAGACTCATTCACTTTTCTGAAGTTAGAGTTCCTGCATAAAGCAGAAAACTTTAAGTTATTTCCCAAGCCATTTTTGTAAATATATCTTCCATATATTCCCTTCTATTTGATCAAATGATTTTTTGGGCGTGCAGAGAAATGTTCTAATACAATGCAGTGCAGTTGTTTGAGACGTTCCTTTTTCTGTACAGAATCAATGCAAAACAATCTTAACAAATAAGATTACAAATACTTTGTAGTGTATACTCACTTGTAGTACACTCATTTCTCAATGTGCCAATGCCTTGGCACAATTTTTTATTTTACTATTTATTAAAAATACAGATCTATACAGCAAGTAATTGCTGTGCTCGCTCTTCCTTTTACATGATGCATTTCTCCCACTTCCATTCTAAGGGAAGCATCATCTTCTTTTGGCTTGATCCCATTAACTGCTTATTAATGTAGGAATGAAGCCTTTGTAATGCTCAGCCTTTAAACCCTCATTGACTGCTTCTTCACTTGTCTTAGACTTTTTAAAGGCATACCCACTCCTTCATTTAAAATTAAGCTCTCCAAAACAAGTCTTTATTAAATATTGTTCATCCTGTACTCTGGACTTCTAGAAAGATGAAGCTTTACAAACACCAATGCCTCCTGACTTTTCTTCTGGTCTTGCCAACATGCATTTCATTTTTTACATGTCTTTTACCATTGTCTCCTCAATATTTCTAAGAATCGCTCCCTAGTTCTTGTACTTTAAAAAGAAATTCCCTTGAGTTTCTATGAATATCAGCTGGTGAAATCCAAACTGATTTCCAGATCAGATCTATCATGGAGTGTTCAGACCACCTGATTATTGCTATAGATTCAGTGTTGATATAGCAAGACACTGAGGGATATGCATTATCCGTCAAGACATTACAGGATATGTATCATGTGGTATGTAATAGTAAATAGAACTTCCAAAATCATGATTCATCACCCTCCAAATATTACTCAGATCCAGTGCTTTTAACAAATGTATAACCTTTCTAAATATCCTGCTTTGGACACCACTCATCTGTCCTGATCTCTGATCAGCTGAACCTAGGACTTCATTAAAATTGCCCCCAGGAAGGTAACTTCCTCTTCCCTGAATGGTACAAGAAATCTAAAAAGCGATACAAAGAAAATGAAAAAGAAAGAGGAAACATTTAAGATGTCCTTTAGCTAATTTTTGATCAGGAGCATCTGCCTCCTTCACCTAGCAACTTGATTGTTAAGACAAGCAATATATTGAACCAGTAAAATTGCCACGCTTCTCTCCCACTCAGAAAAGAGCAATGCCTTGGTTTTCATGCTTTTCAAGTGTTTTTTTCTTGTGGTGGCACAATGGCAGGTGTACCACTCTGGTCTTTCTGAAGTTCTCTTTAAACCTGTTCTTTAAAAATTTATAAAAGCAATTTTTATTGGTTCTATCATTCTACCACGATTATTTTTTTTAATTTTATTTTCAAAGCATATTTCTTCTTTTCTCAAATTCAGTGTTATAAATATCTATGTATCATGGAATACACAACAATAAGCATTATATGTTAATACTTATTTAATTCCTTAAAAGAGCCACTGAAGATCTGGCTTTCTTCCAGGTCTTGTCAACGTACTGTGATTTCATT
The DNA here is from genome assembly GCA_009867235.2 of Psittacus erithacus. NCBI lineage: Eukaryota > Metazoa > Chordata > Aves > Psittaciformes > Psittacidae > Psittacus > Psittacus erithacus. Next base: position 27,519 of record WYDI02008091.1, on the reverse strand, counting down.
TTTTTGGTCCCAAAGCATTTCCTAGTATATATAAAGCTCTAAATTTGCCAAAGGAAGACACTATTAGCCGGAATTTATTTTCCCATCAGCACTCCCTGTTTAATCCCTTCCCCTTGTCACTTTCCCAGAAATGCAAATATTCCTTACTGTAGAAAAAGGGATAAAAATTCAATCTCCCAGCCCTCTTCCAGAGAGGGATGATTAGCACTGCCTCAGGGTAGCAGTGGAAGGTTCCTGATTGGGTGCAGCTACGGCCCTGTGATATATTTGTTGAAGACTAGCATTCTGGCTCACTCCTCCTCTGCTACAATTATGCCTTCTCCTTCTCAGTGCTTTCCTTTCAGCTCCAGAAACCTCCTTTTCACACACCCATTTCCAGGAGTTCAGCTGCACCTCTATTATCTCCTGTGATGTTCCACCTTCCATTTCTTATTTTCTCCTTCATATCGTTCTTCAGTCTCTATCAAATCCTCTTGAGTACTCACATGTTTGTGACTTTTTATCGTATTAGTAGTCTTATTATCCCTGTACTTTAATTTTGTCTTTATTTTGGCTGTAAGTTTGCTATGCAGTATCATGGTGCTGTCTCTTGATGCCTACATCAGATTCAGATTGTATTTCTAGCCTGTTTTCCAGCCACATTCAGTTCTTCAGGGATTTAATCTTTTTCTTTTCTATGATGTGTCCTTGATATACAGTAAGGTATTTGAGAGGAAACTTTTATATTTTATATTTGCTGTTCTAAAGAAGGCCATAATATTGCTCACTTCTTGTTTCTCCCTTGAAGCAGTCAGCGATGGGCCATGAAACATTTCTGGTTTATATCCTCCTCACAAAAAGGCTATAGCCTTCTTCAGAACCTTATCCTTCTGTTTAGAAGAGTGCAATGTTCATATTAGGAATTTTTGGCAGCAGTACAGACTGCTTTCTGGGCTCAGCCTATGATGATTGCTGGATTTGTTTCCAGTTGCACAAAAAAGTGAAGGTCTTGCCTGAAATATGTAAAAGAAACTTACTTCTTTACACCTCCTGTGAACTTCTCACTCTTATATTACTTTCACTTTTATGATTTTTTTGTCTACAAAATCCTTCTGGTTTTATTCTTGATCAAGTCTTGATTTATTTTGCAGCTTTGTTCCTCGCTGCAAGATTTTCCACCCCTTTTACTTTTTTAGGCCAGTGACTGCCCACTAAATCCTTCCATCAGATTTAACCACACAAATCCTCACCTCTGTGGAGGATTTTTAGAGATCTGCTCTTCAGATATCTGGCTGGTGTTAACTCCTCAATGTCTCTCTAGTAACTGTGCTTGTTTTTGTCATTTTCCTTTTCTGGTCTCTATGTTTTCTTTTGCCCTGCAACAACCATCTCTGGTAGTACAGGCACTGTGTGCTGTTCTGTGCTAAGATCTCACAGTATTTTCTTTGGTCAGGGGGTGAAAGAGGAGGAGAAGAGGTAGTATAGCTTTTCATAGTGGTCCCCTAAATAGGAGAAGACAGGGAGCGGTGATATTTGTAAATCATATCATCTCCTCCTTAAAGCTCCAGTTTGAGCAGCCATCTGCTCCTGCAACCCCTGGTAGTCCCTTAACAAACCATTTCTAATGCATTCATGAGGTCAAAATTACTTCAGCTGAAGTCAGTGGCATGGTTTAGCTATCCAGGGAATGTAAAAATGCATAATTCAGGCGTTTTGTTGTGGGACTACACAAATGGCAGTTGCAGAAGCACATGCAGAGGCAGTGACAAGCTAAGTTTGAGTTCTGCATAGAAAAATTTGTATCACATTCCTTTCTTATTCACAGCTATTTCATGCCTCTAAACACCTATAATGCCTCTGAAGTGAAGGAGCATTTAAGTGGCAACTCCCTGTGTAAAGGACACGCAACAGGGACAGGGTGTACAGTATTTTTCTCTCTGCATATCCCAGGCTGGATGTACACTCTTGTTTAACCCCAGGTGAAAGCAGAACAACTCTGTTCAGGTCAAACCTATTCTGGAGAATTAAGCATCAATCTGAGTGTCTCCCCATGCCCTACACCCAGTATCAGTAACTGTCTTTTTATTAAAAGCAAAGAAATGCTTTAACATAGTTTGATGGGCATCTTTCAACTTCAGTTTTTAATTTCAAAATGGTATATCTGAAACCACTTTCACGGTCCCCACCTGTGACAACTGCATCTATGCTCCTAGTTTTGACAAGGATGACATCTCTGACTGAAAGGAGAAGCACGAATTCATTTACTGTAATGTAGCATATTGTCCAGTGATTGGACTATGGGCATGGGGAAGTATAAAAGTTGTGATTTGCTGCTACAGCTCATTTGCATCAGAACAATACCTGTCAAGAGCAACTGCTTAACTGACTGTGCCATACAATCATGCACCTTAGTCATGCTGCTAAAGAGTACCTAAGAGATGGTGAGTAGAGTAGGGATAGACCATAAAAGGCCCTAACGTTACAAAAAAGGAACAGCAAGAGGAAATCAGAGGTCAGACTTTCTTGGTGAAACTCTTCTACTTTGTATGAGCCATTAAAAATCCAGTATGGCAGAAGACAGGCTTTGGGCTCTCATTACTTTTTCTTTAAAAATTTCAAAGGCTTTTGGCTTGTATGAAATGAAAAACATTTTGAAGTCTCAGAAAATTAAACAAAACTGGCTATTTTTCACTTTTGTTTGGCTGGGTTTCTTTTTCCTTGAATAAGAAGGAAAGATGAACCTCTGGGCTGACATTCAGAATACCTGGATTAAATTCCTGCTTCTCTTTTGGGCTTCCTATGTAAGTTCCCATTCTGCATTCTTCCAGTTGCAAAACCAAGAGTATTTCCTTCATCCTCTAGATATTCAATTTGCCTCTTCACCTGCACACTTTGTTTCTGTTAATGGTGTCATACTTAAAGGGGTCTGAATTTGGGCAAATCCTTTATCCTTTCTTAGAAGCGCGTTGTGGCCTTAAGGAATTTATACAGTATTAAGAAGAAATCTGTCATGTTCAGTCCATATTTCAAAATTCATATTGGAACAGAAGCATCACACAAGATCGTAAATCCACCAGATCTGCTGAGCTAGCCATATTTGGAAGGATCCAAATCTTTTCAATGATCTCAATTACTTTGTATTTTAAAAACTAGGAACCCTGGATCATTTAAAAAATATCCGCTTCTCAAAGCCATTCTGACTCATTGATCACAGATGAATCAGAGAAGCCAGCAAACCATATTTCTGGAACAGTAAGTATTCCTGCTACAGCAGGATTTGATTCTAAGCCCTGATTCAAGAAAACACTTAAGCCTGTGTTTCAGTCCCCCTTTTGGGATAGAGAATAGGATAACAAGCCCTCTCACGTGGGAATGTTTTCTGGAATTGAAGTAGCTTGTAGTGGCCTGATGTGCTGAAAAGAATACAAAATTGAGCTTCCACTCAAGTATAACACTGCTTTATCTGAAGTTATCTAATGATAGCTACTGATTGTGGTATAGCTGCAAGCTAGGTCTGAACTTGATTGCTCCCTAACTGGCAGATCTGGTATGTTATCTGAGACCACTTCAAAGAGCCCTCCTGGCCCAGCTGTGTGTTCCCACCCCTACATTTACACTGGCTCACATAGTCACACAGCCTCAAGTGCAGCTGGCTCAGTTTGCTGCTCTGACAAATATCCATCCTCCATGGTAAAGAAAAAAAGAAAAGTAAAGGGAGTGGGGCGGGGGAAATTATAAAAAAAGAGAGAGAAAGATCAAGATTTGTGTTCCCTCAGATCAGAAAGTTGAACCATTTCACCCTACAGCCCCACAATTGCTAGACTGAGAGGAAGGAAGAGTGTGGGAAGTTACAGCTGTGGGTAATGGATGGGGACTGCTCATATTCTTAGCAGCCTGCACTCACACTGTATTAGGTGTAATGTGAAACTGCGCCCTTGGTTGCTAAGAGAGATCCGAGATCTTTGCTAGCGTTCTTTGAAACAGTCTTTTAGCTAAACTACTCAATAATACTAATGTACATCACACATGGGGGCTATTACAGGTGATCTCTGCCATTCAGATTTCACCAAAATGAGCAACTCGGTTTGCCAAATGTTAACTGCAGCTTCCTCTGCTGCTTCCTTTTGTTTTGCTGTATTTTTTCTGCTTTGTTCATACCACTTTAATTAACCTTATCTCTACCTTATGGAAAAATACTAGTGCTTCAGCTAACCCCCTTGAGAATATGTCTGAAAGAAATCTGCTTAAACTAACAATGACTGCATCAGAGTCAGATTTTTCACTAAATTTGAATGGCGAGCGATCCCAAAATGCTCCAGTTGGTATGTTTTCGCTATCACTATTACAGCAGTCACAGACATGCACCAAAAGGCACACACTGGAATTAAGATGCGAGAACACATGATAACTATAAATGCTACCTTAATGAGCTTTAAGGGTTTATTTTTTTTTTCACTATCAGTTATGACAAAAGTGTGAATACTTTTCATAGGCAAAAAATGCCTCTATCATTTGTTGTTTATTTGGTTCATCTATTTCACAGTCAACATTTATGCATTTTCTTTCCAGATGCTCATTGTTCTTGTATATTCTTCAAATCGAATTGGCAAATAATTAGTCTTTAATAAAGGATATGACTTTGAAGATGCAAAAAAGGAATTTAAACCAGGCTGCAGTGCATCAGTTTTGTAATATTGAGATCATCATGAAAATGAAATGCAAAGTTATTTTGCCTATTTCATTTGATGGTTAAGTCAGGTTTTGTGAAGTGTCCAAGTGAATAAGCATTTCAACTCACTTTGCTAAGTTAATTATAGCAGGTCACATCAGTGACCACAGTGGTTCAGATTGCAAGATAGTTTCCATGTTATGACACTACCTTAATGTGCTCACAGCTTTCTGAAAACACTCACTTCTTGAAATGAAACTTCTTATTCTTTATTTCTGCCTGATGGTGGTCTATTTTTGTAGATAAGAGCTATGAGGGAGTGTTTAGATGTGTGGAAAAAAGAAGCTATGGTAAAACACATTAGTATTTGTGAGTTATTTTACTCACCCTTTCTGAACAGAGTGTTTCTTGAAACACACAGAACCAACAACCTAATCCAAAGCCCAGGGAAATTAATGGAAATACCCACATTAACTGCAGTGAGCTTTCTATCAGGTGCACTGTATTTAACAGAGTTAGTTATTCTTGCTTGTTTTAAAAACAATACATGGTTTTGAATCAGAGACATGGTAGCCTAAAAATCTGCTGTTGTGGAAGTAACACAGGAAAAAATGGTGGACCTATTTTTTTGTGAACCTGAGTATGTGGTTTGCAAAAGGCCTGTCTAGACACAGAATATCGTTATTTACGTTTGTAAATGTCAGATCAGTCTATTTATATCAGAAAAAGCAAATGCACAAAAATGTTTTTCCTGAACCTCCACCATTTTAAACTAACAGTCACATTGCTGCAAAAATTATGTGCTCAACTCAGAAGCATGGAGCAGCTGAAAATCCTTATGGAGAATTAACATTTCTCACATTGAAGTTACTGGGCACTTTTCTCCAGTAGGAGTAGGGCAAGACTAATAACCAGTGCTTTTAAAAAACGCCTTTTCGTTAGACCATAATTGAACTAGAAATATAACACTTACTAGCTTTCAAATTCTCTGGAAAAGAGAAATCACCAAACCAGTGAGATCTTCAAGCTGAAGAACTTTGGGATAAGTCATTATCCAAATATCCAGTTTTAAGGAGCAAAACACATCTATGTGCACTTCTCCCACACACATGTGGCTAGACTATTCTTAAATCCTCAATGAAATTTGCATAGTTACAACCACAGACAGTCTCAGAAAATGCTAAACATCAGTGACAGAAAAATCATTTAAGATGGCCATCCTTAAGACAGATCATAGAATCCAAGAGGGAGAACATGTGCTTCTACGAGATGAGATCCAGCACTACAGAATTTTCTCTGCACCACAGAATTTTATTTGCAAAAAGATCAGGGATTTTGGAAGAATTCTTCTCAACTGATTCAAACATGTTGAAAATTCCAGTATCTAGGATGCAAAAGTCATCTAGGTGCTTCTTTCAAGTCAGGAAAGAGAGACTAACACCTCCACAAAGTTTATTCCTGCCTGTTACAGGAGGAATGCTTAACCAATTGAAACATGGTACAAGCCTAGATGATCAGCCCACAGAGACAGCAAATTTTCAGATGGAAGATGAATTCATCTTCTTGCCTTTCTAAAGACTCTGTTTATTAGTTTTCCAGCTGTAAGATTATCCCTGACTACAAGGATAATAGCATCTCCCTACTACATGAGATTGATTTAGAGATTAATACATGTAAATATGGAAATAAGAAATAGATAATTATCTAGAGAAGACAGGCAAACTCCAGGGCTTGATCCTGATAGAGAAAGGCCTCTGTGTATGTCATTATACAGGTCCATTTAAGTGAGAGGGAATAACTGCTTATGCAGTTAAGCAGAAGTATCTGGCTGCAGGATTATGTCATGTCACCAGCTATTTTCTCTCTCTGTCTTTTGGGCCAAATCTTTTGCTCACTACTGTTGTTAATCTATTCCATAAGACATACAGCTACTGTATCATGAATTTTGTATGTGCTGATATTATGACAAACACTAATTTTCACATGTACCAACTAAATTATTTCAGTCTGAATGTTGCATTAACATATGTCTTTCCATTTCATACCATTATGTATCTAAAACACACCGTTCAAATTAAGAAAGTCTTAAAATGTATATTCAGAACTTGGCAAATAAACCTTCTGAAACACATGGAGATCAACTTTTAATGGATATCACTTGATTATTTCTAGAAGCAGATATTCAAGAGAGCATAATCTGTTCAACATTTTTGTTCCTGAAAATGTTCACCTCCACTCTTTAATAATTAGGAAGAAGGTACAGGTATTTTGAGACGTTTGCATGTAAATTATGGGGAATAAAGACATCTTGGGATATTAATGTTGTATTAACAAGCCTCCGGTACTGTATTATATAAACCTGTTCACTCTCAATGTATTTTCAAATACTTTGATATTTTCAAACTTTCATGGAATATTTTGTGCCTTGGAAAGTAGCCCTGATTTTTCTTTTTTTTTTTTTTTTTTTTAGTATTTTTTATAAGTCAACACATGCACCTGTTTAAAACATGGCAGGACTGTGCCTGAAAGGGATGAAAGAGAAATATTTGAGACATACAGTGAAATGATCTAGGAAATCCCAGTTTCTCCATTTTTACTTCAGCTTTAAAAAAGCATTTGTATTCAAGAGCCCAAGTCAAATTTTCAAATTAGAGATCTTTAAGCAGTGGCTTTGCTTCAATTAGCAGCTAAATAATAAAGGCCAGATTTTCAGACATGAAATCAATAGAAATTCCAGATTATAAGTCTGTAAAACAGTCCTGTGTGTTTAGATGGCTAAAGATAATGACCAATTTTCAGAAGAGCTAAATTGTCTCAATTAGGAATAAACATAGTTCCCAGCTCTGGAAAGCAGACCCTCTTGTTGATCTAGTATTGACCTATCCCTTTATATTTGCATCTTTTAAGTTTTCATATAGGAGAAAAATAAAGAAACACGCAAAATACTTTGTTCAGCAGATCTCTAACTGGAGCTGAATCATGCCCTTTAGTACATCAATACAAAGCAGAAGTACCTTTGCTGAAGTTAACAGAATGACTGTCTTTTTTCCACAAAAACAAATCTTCTAGTTTCATAGGTTAGACATTTTTATTTAATTTTTTAATTTGGATGTAAATATGCAGCTCTAGAAAAATAATTGCTGCAACTTTTCTGAAACTCAAAAAGAAGATGCAAGATTGCAGCAGGGAAGGCTGCAGCTGCAATAAGAGTTTTGGAGCTTCCATTGCAACTTGTCTGTAAATAACTTTCGTAATAAAGGGGTCACCTTGGCTTGGCTTTACCGACACTGAGTTCTTTCATGTCATTACCAAGAAGTTCATACATGAAACAAGGCTAAAGAAATTTCACTTCCTATTAAAAAGAATATCTGCAGGAAGAGAAATTCCACCTAAGTAGATCATTAAAGCTGGAAGAATGCACCACTTCACTGATTCTGAGTATCAGAGCCAGGTTTATCAACAGTTTAAACGATAAACAAACAAACAAGCAATACTCTTCAGGCAACATACTTGACTTTCTCCAATTTTATTGCAAAGCAGAAATGTGGTGCCTTTTGTCAGTAAATGAATTGGTGCTACTATGTCCAGGACACCAAAAATTTGCTTCTTACAGAAAAAGGTTCCATGGAAACCAGTGAACACTGATGAACATTTGACAATTATCTGTTTTCACTCCTAACAAGTTTACCTTGTTTTTTCAGAAATTTGCTTCCTTACCATTTGAAAAAAAAATGTGGTATTTCTAATTTATCAAATAGATTTTTTCTGCAAGTGTTTAAAAAGGATAAACAAAGTTCTTAAAGGCATTAGAAATAATGATTTGGCATGGAGATCTGGGATTTCTTTCAGTTCTGTGAAACACTGGACTGCTGTCAGAATTATACAAATAGGTCATAGTAAACCATGCAATAAAAATTTGAAAATACATATTCAGAAACAAGAGGATTTCTTATCATTCAAGGCTTTCTGAAGGATTTCTAGTTCAATACACAAGATATTTCAGCGAAATTAATTGTCCACTCCAACATCAAAAGTTAACTACTCCTGATGTGAGGAATACAGAATGTACCTACTTCTTACTCCCTTGTATGGGATCCCATAGAGGTTGCCTCCTTTATTTTTTACTGAGCATTACACCTCTGTACAGAGTAGAATAGCAGCTTGTCAGCTATGTTGCAATGTCATCACCAGCATGAGAGTCCTCCTGAGTTTTATATTGGATCTATGTAAAATAATAAACATCCCTGAAATGCCAATAGATCAAACAGATAGGTGCAGAGAAGGGAAGAGGGAATCTTAGCTTCTTGAAGCCATTTAAAAAAATGCATAACTGATGCACAGAGATTTAAGTGATTTTAGTAACTGATAATGGAAACCTAATGAATATAATAAAAAGCTTATCTTTCTTTCAATCCTTAAAGCCTCTTAAAATCCTAGCCCAATCACCAGCAAAGACAGTGAGAATTTTTCCATTTACTTGAAAATACTCCAGATTCAGCCACAAAATCTGGCTTGCCTGCTCACTACAAGCTAAAATTTATCTGGGAATTTTGTATGTTATATAATGCTTAGGCTGTTTTCCTTTTCTTTTTCCAAATTAAAATATGGTGTCTTCAAAAGTCTTCAGTCTCAGATCAGTTTTCACAGTTATCTGTCTTTCAGATGGGCACTATGACTAGTGAATATACGAGAGACTCATCCTCTTTCATATTGCCTATACTATGTAATAACTTCAAAGGGTTTCATATTTATTAGACTAAACCAGTTCTTTATTAGAAGAACTATAAATAGAGCAATCACAGCTGCATTTATTTTATGCAGGTTTCATCCATGTGCCTAGAACTAGCTTAATGGTGTTCACCCAGGTTATTCCTTCATGCAACTTGTGCTCTCCCTTGGAATTCTGGGCCACTTCTGAAATGTTTGTGCTGTTCCAGGGAGCAATGGCTCATGAGTCATTGTGGATGAGGAGCCGGAGGTTTTCTTTTATGATTTATTTTTTTTTTTTACTGATTAAAACATGTTTAAACATTGCATCATTTTAACTCAATTCACATTTGCATAGAGTTGAGGGGTTTATATCTTTTTCTCTCTGCTGTCTTGGTCTAACCTCGTCTTCATGGTTTTTTTTTACCTACAGTATGAAATTTGTCTTCCTAGATCATAAATTCTTTGGAAGACAAATACTTTTTTTCCCAGGTGCATTCCTGTATATACATGCATCCTGTAGCCCAGTGTGTAATGTTAGTGCTTCTACAATGCAGAAGCATTAACAAGATGCAATCAGTCTAATCAGTGATAAATGCATATCCACACACCTTGCGCTACAGGCTACTTAGAAGACATAAAAGTTAGTCATGCTCTTGGGAGGTTTTTGCAACAGGTTTGTTCATCACCATTTGCATACACTTCTAAGTAACCATAACATTCTTCATATGAGTTTGTAATCCCCCACAAACAAGTCCAATTGAAAATATTTCTTAGTCTTAGTTGTCCCTTCTCTTCCTACAAAGTTAATTGACTAATGCCATGATAAACAAGTAAGAGATCACCCTAACACAAGGTTATATTTTACCGATAGAATGAAAAAAGTGAGAGTAGAGATATTTCATTGTTTTGCATCCAGTAGCACATATTATTAAAGCATCAAATCCTATCTGTCACATGAAGTCATATTTCTTTTTAATAAATAACTTCAAGTAGCGTTATTGTGCCATGGCTTTCACAAGATATGTCAAGAAAAAGGCATCTTTGACCATTCACTTAGCTAAGAAGTTACACTGTTATATTCCTGACATTTCTGGGACAGGGAATTAAAAAAACCCTCCCCCTTTCATACTTTCATCCCCAGTAAAGCCCAAACCCTCTTCGGGTAGCTCCAGCTCAAACAACACAGCTTTCAAAGAGCAGAGGAAGCAATCTGTGTATTGAAATGTAAATATTCACTACAGCATACTGTATGTAGGAATTCTGAAGGAAAGCAGGATGCTGAGCATGTTTATTCACCCATCATTACCCAGAGTTCTCTGTCTGCTCTTTCATAGAAATGCTTTTCAGTTTGTTTGAGCTCTGAAGAAACAGAGCTTGGGCATTGCTTTGGAATAGCCAAAGTTCTTTTCTTGGCGCTTGTAGAGGAATAAAACTCATTTGAAGGCTTGATTCAGATGAGTCAGTACCTTCATTAACAGATTTTAGACCTTCACACAAAAGTTGCAGGGTGAGTTTACCGGGAGAAGTAACAGGGCTGTAGGCCCATTACCCCCTTCTTTCCATTAGCATAGCCTCACATGCTTACAGCTGTGGTTGTGTAAAGGATTTAAATCAGTTCCATTTGTATGTTCAGGCAAGGCACTTGAAGATGAAAGATGGGTAAGTAAGTGCCAAGCATTGAAAGCTGCTGCTAAGTAGGAGGAAAAAAATCACTGATCTATACAATACAGTCACTTTCATTTTAAGGAGTCAATTTTAGGTGACACTGGCAATCCAAAGAGTAGAATTTCACCAAGAGCTTATTTTCTTATGTTACTGGTACTTTTGGAAAGGAATAACAAACAAACAAACAAAAATCTAAGAAATTAAATTATGAGCTAACCAAGGACTTTAAAAACAAAATTTTGCCAGTAAAGAACAAATATTCCTTTTGGGCAAATAAATTCTGTTTCAGCATTAAGAATTATATTTTTTTAAAAAAGGATGTTTTTTAAAATTACTAAAATTAAGAGAGGAAAAAAAATAACATCATGTTTTAAGGATGCTGAAATAAAACTCTTCCTCATTTTCAATTAACAGTTTGACAAATATGAAAAACATGCTGGTGTTACTCCCACCATCTTCTCTGATAGGGATCTTAACACCAGTAATGCACTCAGTCCTTGTGGAGAGGCTTTAAAGTAATGTAGTTTAGTCTTGTAATTTTTCTGCCAAAGGGAGACACACATAAATATAATAATATTCTAAATACTATGTTCATCTGTGTAAACAAGTCATTCTTCTTTCTTTAGGAAGTGTTCAAGAAATATAAATACCTATGAAATAAACCAAATATCTTAACAAATCCTGGAAACCTTGACAGGACTCTTAAACTTGAGCACTTGAACTGAGAAAATGACAGTCATGTTATCTACTAGTATAAAATCATGACAAATGCAAACCAGACTATTTCAATATACCTGAAGTAGGTTATATTACTGTTTCTGAACTTGACTTGATTCTTTTCTTTCAAAATGATGGTGGATTATCTTTTTCAGTAAAGTCCATGTACATCCTTTTTTTTTTTTTTTGACATATTTGACACTTCCATGTATTCAGAATCCATTTAATGACTTTAATGACAGAGTTTTCACTATTACTAACAGTCAAGCTTTCACATCTGATACAGATAACAGAGCACAGTGGAACTGAATTCCTTCTTTTGAATAATCAACACAAATTTTTACAAGTTCAAGAGATGGAATAGGTCAGCAGAAGTCAGAAGCAATCCTGTTTGACCTTCACATGCCAATAGGGACAGCAATAAAAGCCATCTGTCTGCTTTTAAACTGAAGACAGTTTACCTCCTGGTGCTGTTCTTTGAGGTAGAATCTGTACCTCTGGAAGTCAAGAGCAAAGAGGCAATGGTAAAGTAAATAAATCCAGTGGAAAAATAAATTGTCTGTGCTGCTACTATGTATCTTTACGCTTCTTGGTCCAGTGGCCAGAATTCAGTTAAGTGAGCTGCAAAAGCCAAGAATAAGATCCTGCAAAGCATGCAAGAAAATGAAATGTTGAAGAGAGGGGACATAGTATGTTTAACAAAAATGTTTATGAGGAAAATCACCAAATACCTTTTAAGGAAGAGAACTTAAAAAAACCCATAATTTTTAAAACAGTTTGCAACTATGATAATCAAGTAATTAATCTTGAGGGAAATTTGAGATTATCAATTTTACTACAAGTCTGAATTGACAAGAATTTCAATCTGGAATGCAGCAAAACACAAGCAGTGTAATAAATGTTGAGAGCAGGCATTTAAAAAAGCTGCTTCTGCTCTAATGGGATGATTATACACTGACCTGGGATGAAAAACTGCTACTTCATCTAAGAACAAGTACAGAAACTTAACATGGTACCTGGTGACTTCAGAGGAGTTGATGGTGGACTTGGAAATGTTTATGGTGATTGAGCATGTATATGCACATAGCATGCTTGTTGAAAAGAAAAAAAATCTAAGAACAGTAAAGAGAGAAAATGAACTACCAAACTTGTGAACAGGAAAAAAATAAATGGATTATATCACTTATTTCTGTGAAAATAATATACAATGACTTAAGAAGAGGAGGTTAACCCTCCTGTAAGCTCTAATGTTCAAAAGAATTAAATTCTCAGCTTTCAATAACATTTGCAGTAAATTAAACTGGCAGTTATGCAATGTCTCGAGAACATAGTAACCTCCCCACAATTAACATAGCCAGTCAAACCCTGTCCCCAAGCAGGCAAAACTCCTAACTGGGATCAAGTTTTTTATCCAGTGTTTAGTCTCCTTTGATCTGATTCATTTCCCCACCCCTGCTTCAGAAGTAAGGGGAAAGACTTGTTGCTGTGAAAGCCAATGCAATTATCTGGTCCAAAATTAAGCCTGATGTAACTCAAATGATGTCACACCAGGGATGGATTTGGCACAGTGTCTGAGGAGGTTAATGCTCTTCCTGAACTAGAGACCAGTGTTAAGTCACAGCAGTTCTTTACCTTTGCTGCAACTACAAGTTCAGCCTGGGCTTGAGAGACCAAGGGGCTAGGTGACCTGATTGCAGTGAAGAGGGGAGTGCAAGTTCCCTGCTGCTGGGCCAATAATACGTTTTGTACCTTTACAATTGTGACAAACTATTCATTTTTTTACTAAGATACATTTACCTACAGAGGTGAAAAAACCTCTCCTAGCAGCCATTCTTTTAAGGTTCCTTCTGTTTCAGTCACTGCAGATAAAACCCTTTTGTCAGTAGCATTTCAAGCTATGAGCTGTGGCAGTTCACAAACTGCACTTCAACATCTCCTTGGCAATGGCTGCTGCCTTATGTACTGCACTAATCTTCTTTGTAGAATCAGGGCTATCATATGCTATGTTAAGGGCTGGATTCACTCTCTTATCCCAATTCATTAGATGGAAATGGCATGGTACCATTATAACTAAGGGTAGAATTTAGAGCTCATGCGAAAAATGCTGCCTGACTGGGAGTGCTTGCCTCCTGCATTTCAAATATTCCTTGTCTGAGCATGCATCTCAGTTGAACAGCTTCCTGCACATACAGATGAGCAATAATGACTTCTCATTTAATGTCCTTTTCCCCAAGACAGTTATTAATGGTGAAAAGAATTTACCGCAAGTTTGACACATAAATTATAGGAGAGCTGTGGAGAGTCTGGGTGTCCTGATGGCAATGGTGCCACACCTTGCAAGACTGCTCAGGCAGTAGCATTATGTGACTAATTCATAAGGCAGACAGGGGAAGCTGATGAGTGCAGGAAATGCTCATCTGTATGGTCCTTGCTAAAGAAAATAAAAGGGCTTTGACAAACTTGCAGGAGGAAACCTTTGGTCCTTCTCTGGCACAGCCTCCTCCTACACCAAAAAAACAGAAATGAGAAGGGCAGAACAGGAAAATTAATGTGGCTTTACATTGCATTTCTTCTTCCATTGCCCTGGACTGGCTGAGGAGCTGCTTTATTCTGAGAAAAAGATAAAGCACAACCTGTCCTACACCTGCTGCCTCTGGGCCACAGCAGGGTGTTCTGGGCACAGTTTGTTGTGTACTTCCAAGTTTGGTCCCCTTCTACTGATGGTCTTCTAAGGAGGCTAGAAGAGAAGTAATGATGTGACCTACACACCAACCAAGGAAGTCCTGCTTCATACTCACCTTCTGTTAGCAAGGTCAACCATCTGCACAGCCATGAATCACAATGAATGAGTTTCATGCTGCTGTTAGCCTAGGAAACAGCTGGAAGAAAGCCCCACTTTTAAATTATAGTTGGACAGGGACACCAGGTTAATTCACAAATCCCATCAGTATTCATAAATTAAAATCACCAGAATCCCATCCAGTATTTAAATCACATTTTAACAGTATGGTTAGTAAGTTAAGCTTCCAGTCAGCTGTAGAGTATCCTTTTTGTTTGCCACTGGAGAATTCCCCGATTTTTGTTCACAGTCAGTGTCAGGTAAACTATCAATACACCTGCACTGGCTTTTGCAATACCACAGCCCTGTAATCTATTAAATCCCACCCAATCTCACCATGCAAAATGCTGTGATCTAAGCCAGTTGCTTTTCCTTCCAAGTGAGACAAAGAACACACAGCTCTTCTGCTCCTGTTCCCTGCTCCACACTCAGCCTACATTTTCTTCCTACTCCCAACCTTCAAGTGAAATACTTGTACTGCAATGCCATTAATTCCATCTGCTTTTCCCATGTGCGACTTTCTTGATCTGCAATATGCCTCACTCCATAATGCCCCTCCAGGTCTTGGGATGAGGGGAAAGTAAGTTTGCTTTAGCCAACAGTGAAAGGGCTAAAGCCATGAAAAACATACTGATGTTTTCTTTCCATGTTAAAATGAGTTTGCTCTGTCTTTAGGGGGTAGAGATCATGGGAAGCCTTCTTCCTCCTTCCTCTGAATATTTTTCAGAAAATGTAATGTGAATCCCTACCATTAGTCAGAAGGATAAACAGAAAGCTGAGAATTGCCAGGAAAGGAGTAAAGAAAATAACAGAAAAGTTTTATGCCACTATATGAATCTATGGTGTGCTCATAGCCTGAGTAGTGAATATGCTTCTGATCATTCTAACCCATAAATATTATAGAGGAGAACAGTAGAGGGCAGAAAGGATGATTAAAACTTTGAAATGTTTCACTCAGACAGCAACTGAAGCCCTTCAGTCCAGAGAAAACACAACCCAGATTGATTATCAGATAACTAAAATATCTAGAGCAGCAAGCAGAACAACTATTCATTGTTTCTCAGAAAAAGAAGGAAGCAAGAGGCTCCCAGTGGAAATTATTAAGCTTCAGGATTAAAAAAATCACGAAGGGAAGTGTTTTTCCACAGACTGCAGAATGAAGCTCTGGGACTCATTGACACAGGATGTTGTGGAGGTCAAAAGGAAAATCTGATTAAATAGGACTAGACCAATTCATAGAAAAGTCTACTGAGCCCTGTTAAATGTGATGGTCTGCATGTAAGCCACAAATCTAAAAATCTCCTATTGTTAGAAGATGGAAAGGTATACCAGGGAAGAGCATATTTACTTTGTTTATTATGTTTCCCTAAACATCCATTACCAGCCCCTTTAATAAGCTGAAAACTGGCCTTTCAGTCTCATCTAGTGGGGCCATCTTTGTGATCTTTTGTTTATGTCTCCCAGTAAGACTGAAGATGTAGCAGAAGTTTCCTATCTCCTTTACTGAGCCTCCCAGGGGAAGGAAATCACACCCCTAGCTCCAAGATTCTAGCAAATGCCCTGGCTCATTACATGCCAGTCCCAGAATATATAGGTCGCTGTCTCAGCTTTGTCGTTGGCCTGCTGCATGGCTTGCTCAGTGATTATCCAGAAGTTTAGTATATGTTGTGCATATACAGAGATTTACCAAGGGGAAAAAAACACCTATGTCACCACGAAAATACAGCTTTTCCTGTCATGGTCGTCAATATCTTGAGAGAGACAGGCATAGAAAAATAATTCAGAGATTAGGGAGCAATAACTTAGCCAGAGGTGTTTTTGTGACTTTGGATCCATCCATTTTTGCCCCTTGGTTCCCAACCTAGAAGACAATAACAATCATGCAGTGTTTTTTTGTTTTGTTTTGCTTTCTAATCTTACAAAGGTTTTATGGGGCTGAATACGTCAGATGCTTTAATAACAACTGAGACAAGAACTATAAAAATACTTGAATTTGAATGCAAATGGTGCTGAAGTTAAGTCCAACTCTGACATTTCCAAATTGCTTTTTCTCTCCCCAATTTAAAGCTTAAAGTCTTTTTAAAAATAAAAGGGAAAACTAGCATGGTTCCCTAGGAGTATTTCTTTAGAAGCTAGAGGGTGGATTTGCCCCACTTCATATCAAACCGTTTGTACCAGATGGTTGCAATGTCAATGTAAGGACGAAGCCAATGCAGATTTTAGAAAATAGCAATGTTGTGGAAAAAGTGCTCCCTCTGGTTATTTTGCTGGAGAACTAATTGCTCACAGCAGCAGAGAAGTAGGGCAGAGGGCAGTTGGGCTTACCGGCATTGTTTTCACCATTACAGTCAGGAGACCGGTTGTTTGTCAAGCAAGGGTTTGTGTTTCTGCCCCTCAACAAGGGCACACATTCCTGACACGCTGTCTTCATTTTCCGAGGAGGGGATGGCTCTTTCTCAGAGGCCGTCCATTTTCTGGGTGTAGTAGGGAGTGAAAGAATGTAGTTTTGTACCCAGCATGGGAGTCAATCGTTTTACCTACTACACCAGCCATGTTGTTGGGAGCAGAGACCCAAAACGACAGGCGCGACTGAGGCAGCTGCTGGAGCTAGCACAGCTTCCTTCACCCCTCCACCCCTCCCACCCTTCATCTGACACAACAACAGTGCAGCGTGCTGGCAGCCCTGGAGGATTACAGCATCCCCGCTGACTTGCTGTTAACCCTTTTGAGCTCACAACCTGCCAAACGACATAATGAGCTGTGAGGTAAAAAGTAATGACAGCACTGGAGGCAAAGTGTCTCTCCAGAGACACTTGCACAGTATTTGTTGCTAGTGTGGCACAGTCAACTGCCTTAAAACAGTAACAAAAAGAGAAAATTATCTTCCAAAATTTTGCAAATAGAAAGAAAAACCCCAAAGGGGTTATGCCAAGACACTGAATGAAGATAACAGCAGTAACTTCAAGGATTATCACTTCAGGAGGAGACATAACATAAATCATTTGTCCATCCTCACAGAGAAGTAGTGGGGTCATGTTCTGGGCAATGTCATTTAGACTGAGTCAGAAGTACAAAATATTCAGGAGCAGAGTGCTTGACTGCTGAGAAGATATCTTCCCAACCTATCTATTGCCATGTTAAAAAAAGTTAATAATAGTAACAAAAAAGTGGAAGTGTCCAAAAGAAGTGCTGAACTGAAAACCCCAGAAATTAAGTACAACCTCAAAATACATCTTTGGGGCAGTCAGTGGCACTTCTGCTCCACAGGAATATATCAACGCTGATTTCAATCTACTTATCAACAGCAGAGAAGTTTTGTCATCTCAACCCATGCTGTCCAGGACCATAAATACTCATTTTGGGTGCCCAAATCCTGTCATGATTCCAGAGTGCCCTCCCTAGCTAGGTGGATACTAATGAGTATCATTATGATTAATAGCAATCACACCTTTGACCACAATACTTGTGAGCTCCAGGGCAAACACAGACTGGCAGTGCTATGTATACATTTTACAGGGGTTACCGCTCCTCCCTGTAAAGATTGCTTCTTACAGGAACACACTACTGTTAGTCTGAGGAAGACCAGGAAGATGACCTTTTGCCATATGAACTCTGAGCTGCTTTTGACCTTGACAGTATGGACTGTTATCTTTTAATACATACTAATCACCATATCCCTTATCTTAGGTAGTACAACAGAAAGATTATGGACTCTTGTTACAGGCTGCACCTTTAATAATCTGCAATTCATGATGAAGGAAAAAAGGCTGTTTTCTGTGACAAGATGTAAATGGTTTACAGATAACAAACATGAAAAGTCAAGACAATCTTACTGTCAGTCCTAAAACCAGTTTGGTTTTAGAAAGGAACATTTCCTAGAATGCAAGATTCAACCAGTACTTTTATTATTACTTATTTTGCCCTTCATCCTTTTTCTTCCTCCTTCAACACCTAATATATCAACATATCAGCAGGTCCTTCTAAGTATCTGTCATTCAACATATTACCCCTCCTTTCTCTTCTTTGAGAAATTGCCTCCTCTTCCCTTTTTTGTAGGGACAAGAATACAGTTCATTTCCCATACCCATTCCTTTTTTTCTCTTTTGCCTCTTCTCTGGAACTACCAGCAAGGATGACATAAGTGACATCGTATAATACTGGTTAGGCAACACTACACTAGGAATTAGTCATAGACCAGCTGACATCCAACCCCTTTTTATTCTTTTTTTTTTTCTTACATTTTTCTTTGAAAAAGACCTTTTCCCCAAACTCCCAAATGCAGTAATCCATGAAGTGTTCCAACAATAAGGAGAGGAATATTTAATTACTTTAACTCCACTATGTTGTTGAAAGGACCATTTCAAGCAAGTTCATTTTACATGCAGTGATATTAAGGCAGTCAGTCTCAGTCCCCAGGTCTCATCATAAGTGCTGAAGCCATTAATAGATTTGAGTATAAGTCACATTGTTCCAGCTTACTGAAATTCTGACTGTCTAGTTAGCATTGTTCATTACAAGGGAAAACCAAAGCTCCTCCTGTCCCTACCAGTTTGCAGAAAAAGACTGCACCTTTTTGTTGCAAATGAACTATATTGCAGCACACACAGAGCACAGATATATTTGTTCAATCAAAACAATTCTGTTAGGAAGCACTCTGAAGTGGCACTGAAGTTGGCATTTCCAATTATTTGGGCTGAGCAATTCCTACGGGCCAGTTGTCGAGCACAATCTGCAATGGCTCCTGGCACCATGACCAAAGGGGAATTCCGCAATTTGTGTTGTAACACAGACAACAACAGTAACACTTTAATCAGGCAGTGGAGCCTGCTGGAAAGCTCTATTATAAAGCATGGTTGTACACAACAGGACTGCGGTTTGATATGGCCAGAAACTCTACAGTGGGCTGTGTTTCTTTAGTGAAGCCACCATGGATGCCAAAGTAAGCTTAAACAAAACACGGTTCCCCTTTACCTTGACACTTATGCAACTGTAGTAAATTGCCTCCTCTGCATAATAGCATAAACTATTTTAAGAGCTATCTGCTCTGAAGTTAGATAAGGGAATACCTTATATATGAACAGAGGAAGTCACAATTAGAGGCAGAGGACTTAATCTGGAGGACTCAAAAAACATGAGTGAAAGATGGATCCTGACAGCTCACTTAAATGTATGTTAAGCATGAATTCTCCATCTATACTAAACTCCTAAGATATGTTAGTGAACACAATGGCATTGTAGCACAATTTTTACAATCAGGCCTTTAAAATCAAAAGTAGATTTTCTGATTTACAATTTGTCAAAACTACGCTATCTTTTAAATACACAAAGAAATGGAAGGGCAACAATATCAGCCTTCATCTCATTGTCTAGCTGAGGAGGCTTCAGTATAAAACCAAAAATACTTCAAGGAAAAGGGAGTAGGAACAAGAAGAAAGAAACATAAAATTATGGATTCAATAGGAAAAGACATGTATTTAAAAAAGAAAAACATGGTTCAAATGGAATAAAAAAATATAACCTTGAAATTTATATCCTGTGAGTACAATAGATCCAAAGTTCATCTTTTAAATACATGAACTAGAATCTTTCTTGAAGCAATTACAGTATCCCTAATTAAACTGTGGCTCTTGTGTAGCAATATCATTTAGCTCTTTAAAAACCACATTATTAATTTATCAAGGAGACAGCTTGATAACATGGTGAAGGCAATAAAATAGATTAGTCTGTAACGCCCACTGCTAGAGGGAAGAGACTTCATTCAGAAGCACACGGGCAGTGGATCTCCACTAACTTCTGTAGAGCTGCACTGATTCACCCTCTCAGGATGGGATCTGCCTTAAAGAAGAATGTTTTCGTGTTATTATGTGTTAATATGTGTTCTGTTGACTATTTTTTTTATGCACAGCCATGAAGAAAATCATAGTGTGAGAGAGCATGAGCTGTAATGAGGTTGTGCTGTAATGGGCTCTTCTTTGCTACAAAAATGCATGTTAGTGTAAGGGGAAAGAAGATAAGAGCAAAAAAATAAAGTTTGAAAGAAGAATGAAAACTGAAATTAAAAACAGAAGAAAAGAACAATTCCTACATTGAAAGCTACTTCAGCTACTAATAATGAAGTTTCCAGATAAACCAGAAAAGAAAAGAGGTTTGGGAAGTACCTCTGGAAGTCATTTCTGAAGAGTAGACAGATGGTTCGGAGGGCTTGCATGTGCTTGACAGCAGCTACTCTGTGGAATAATAAACGAGTAATAGACAACTATTTGATCTGCCCATGGGTTTGGATGGCAGAGAACCATCTGCACTCAAAGTGGCACTACTTTATGGGAATGAAAATGTACAAATACTCTGGAGAAGAAGAATACAAACAAATGTGGAGGGAGAAGTAGGACAAGCTTTCCCCACTGTTACAGTAGTATACAGCTCCTCATTTACCAGGCTATTAATGAGCAACTGTTTTGAGATGTACATATTTAAAGCAAATGTTTGGTAAGTATTTCTCTCATTCTTTTTGTAACATCTCACAAATTTCATTACTCCTTTCTGCTTCTTCTTTTGACCATATTTTGAGCATTGCATCCATTAAGCATTCTTCTACAATTTCTTCAGCAGGGCCCCACAGACATCTTCCTGATTTGTGAAAGCGCCATCTGCATTTACATGCATATACAAACGTGCATGGGTCAAAACCCATGCTCCGAATCACTTCAGCACCTCCCTGCAACGACTTGGTGATGTCTCCATACGCCAGCCTTGGGCCATGCACGTAAAGCATAATGTACAGCTCCACCTGCTGCTGGAGGTGCCTCCTGCTTGGATCATCGCCACACGACTTCCTGCAAATGCACTTAGGGAGGACACAAAGTTTATGCCACTGAATGGCCTTTGGGACTTTTACATAGTCTGCTGTCTATGTAGGCTTCCAGGTGAGCCTGCCTGCTTTGTTCCCATGTGCAGTTATAGGGCTGGCCTTCAGCACTAAACTTAGACTACCAGCAAACATTAGGCCCCAAAGCTGCTCTGTAAACAGATGCTCTGCTGAAGATTTCTTGCAAATCCCTTCACTTGCAAACCAGAGGTACAGAGGAAATACCTTTTTCAATGACACTAAAGCAGTTCTAATATGGAATGTATTTTCGTGCAGCTGCTCTGTAGATCTGGAAAGACCAGCAAAGAAATGAGTGTGGAAGGCAACTTCATGCTTTGGAAAATGGTTTATAAGCATTTGTGAAAATATAAAAAAACAAACAAACAAATAATCTGAGCTTCTGATTTGGTAAAAAAAGGCAATATTTTGTCTTTTATACCAGGTTTGTATTTGAATCCTTTTTTTCTTAAGAAAAGAAGGGGGGCAGTGTGGAGAACAGAATGAGAAGGTAGAACAAAAAGATGTTTCCTTTGAATAAGAACATATCACAACTTGGCATAATAACAAGGATCTAGCTCTCAAGAAGACTCAAGGGACTTCATGCGCTCCATGTCTCATTACCACAGCTAGAGGCCTCTAAGCCCAGCCAGGTCTTAAACATGGCAGTGTACCAGCAGAAACCCTCCCAGCACAGCCCTCCCATGGAAAACACTGAGCAGAGCTCCAGGACCTGATGCTGGGGCTGCAGAGTCCATGAGCTCTGAATGTCTGTCTTGATAAACACTGTCTTATGTATGTCAAAAATACGGTAGATGAATCCAGCCTCTACCAAATCAAGTGTTTGGAGTCACAGAATTTTTATTTTCTGTGGAGAAACAACTGCACCACTGGAAAATTTCTAATTAATTTTTTACCAAAAATTCAAGGGGGGCGGGGGAGGGGGTGGTGGTGACAAAAGTCACCTGAATCCTCTGGAATGTGATCTAGGGAAACGGTTCCCACTCTTCTTCCAAATTTTTTTGAAAGAAGAATGTACACAGGCAAAAGCTAGACTAATAACTAGATTTAGAGAGCCCCAAAATATTCCAGCAGAAGCATGAATAATACTGCAAGACAAAGTCAGCCAGAAATCTAAATTATAGTTTTGTTTTGTTAAAATTTTCTTCCAGGAAAAGTGTTTTTCTTTACAAGGAATCATATACCTGGCAAGACTATTCCCATTGTGTAACAGATATCTAAAGAGAAATAAAATAAAGTTATAAAAATTGAGAGTGCAGGTTTGGCAGCAAGTTTTTTGTAGTCTAACTTGTCAAAGCAACATTACTGAGAGAACTAGGTGAACATTTTCAAGGAGAGTGGCTTTTTGAGGGACTTATTAAGAACTGTGCTTTCTAAATTATAGTAATGATAAAGAGGGACATATACCATGCCCAGGTATAAAATAGTTTTCCCTTCAAATTCAGAGATAATCACAATATGGCAAAATTATTTTAGTACAGCTGAAACAATCTGTTGTTGCCTATAACAGCATTCTAGATAATCAGGTAAACCTCAAATAGTTTTAGGTTGGGATGAAAACCAACATTTATGGTAGGATTGACCTGATACAGAATGTATAAAACTCTGCATCTTCAGCCCATATATTGAAAAATACATTTAAGCTATCACATTTTGCAGTCAAGTCCCAAAACATCACTTTTGACACAACTCAATCAGGAGGCAGTGAGATTTTGAAGGACCTCTTGTCTAGAACACAGACAATCACTATCAAGAAGCAGAGCTCTGAAACAGAATCTTCCTCAATATACCAAAGAAAAGGTGAGAAAGGGAGAAGAAAGACCTACTAAGCTCAAATACGTGGGATGAGTACATAAATTAAATGTTCATTGCCAAACAAGTTTGACCAAATCCAGGAGAGATGGAAACAATTTTGCAAATGGCAAAGCTCCAAACAGTAATGCCTTACATAAGGTTCAGGGAATGTTTCCTTTGAAGATAAAAGGTATCCAAGTTGAAATCTGTGATCAATAGAGGAAGCAGAATGAAAAAGCAAATGAGCCACAACCAAAAATTCTGGGTGGCATTTTAATTCCACAGGCATTAGACAGCACCCAGGGAAGACCAATCACTGTATATACTCTAAATAAACTGCATTTAAATATAAAAAGTGTTCATTCTTGATAATATATTTGTTTTTCTTATCAGTTAGGTACTCTTTCATTCTCATTTTCTTTTTATTCTCTGAAGTCTTGAAAGAATGAGACTCAATAAAACTAAATAAGTCTACTCTTATTTGCTAGGGAGTATTGGTGATCTTCTTATGAACATCCAGCAGCTTCATGTAGCTATAAATATTTGCTCTTGAAGAATTCAGCAACTTCAGGAAGTATCAGCAGCAATTAGGAGAAAAACGCATTAAATTTGGAATTAGATGGGATAAAACTTCACATTATTCCCCCTGAAATTTCTCAGGGTGAAATATCTGCTGTGTGATTTCAGGAAGGCCTGACTACCACTGATACAAATAATACAGTTAGAGAAAGCCTAATGGATTTTCTGAAGTAGCTTAAAACTAATTTTATTGCTACTGCATCTTTCAGAAAGCAACTATTACCAATCGGCCTCTTGACTAAAAGCAGACCTAAGGAAGCACAGCTCCAAAGACCAATTTCCCTCAAAACTTTGCAAACATTTGGGTTTGGTTTTCTGATTCGTTTTCTGAGTCTTGAAAATGAGGTACAAAATTAGACATTTTAGCTAATGCCTGCCTTGTTGCCAGTTAGAAATGAGAATGCTTCAGCACCTCAGCTGAACATGTATTTAATACCCTGTCCAATTTTAAGCTCATGAATAGTCTCATAGATTTCAATAGGACTACAGTCAAAATAGTATCTCATATGTCTTTTAACAAGGCAGAGAACATAGAACGGCTAACCCCTCAGGACAAACTCAGAACATAGAAAATTGTCCTTTCTCATGTAAGTCAAGCAGCCAAGGCAGGAGGCTGTTTTGGCAAACATCACTCCCAGCTGATGAAGAAAGATATGGGAAGCTACAGGCTGGTCAGTCTTATCTCTATCCCTGAGAAGAAAATGTAGCAAATCTTCCTGAACGTCATTTCTGGACATGTGAAGGAGACGAAGGTGATGAGATGACTGGTTCAGTGAATAAGGGGACAGAAGTAGATGTCATTTACCTTGACTTTAGTAAGGCTTTTATTACAACATCCCAAAGCATCTTTTGATCTAGTCTGGGAAGATATGACTTGCATGCATGGAAAACTAGGTGACTGCCAGCCTCAAAGAACAAAATGTCCAAAGGGCAATCAGTTCCTAAGGATATTTCTAAAATGTTGATCTTGGTACTTAACGTCTGCTTTAAAAAAACAGGACACAATAAATTATTGTCTCTTACCAATACACTACTAGCAATAAGATGTGGTCTTGGCCATACAGCCTCAAGGCTGGAGATGAACATATTCCTAGTATTAATTAAACACTATTCTATTAAGTGGTGCCACAAGAAATCATACATAACAATTGCATAAAATATAAGTATCAACCTCTTTCACGGACACCCCCTTGTGGCGGGGAAAGAGCTTGCGTCCCCTTGTGAGGTTGAGAGCTATGCTGGTGGTGGCATATGCCTCTGGTAGGGTCTCCCAAGCCAGACAGGTCTCAACTGAATGGTCACACAAAGTGTGTCCATGGGCAGGATGGGCTCACTAGCCTTCGGGCAACCATCCTAGAAGGACAACTCTGACTCCAAACCTGGGCAGACAGAGTTCATTTAGCCTTGTAAGGCCATCCATCTAAAGAAGGATACTCTAACCAAACCTATGACCTGAGGGCTTTGCTGTCACCATCCAAGCTTGCTAGGCCCTGGCAGATAAACCTTAGGTGTAAAGGGTGAGGCCAGTTCTGCGTGAGCTGTGCCTCACATAAAAAATCCATTGTGCAGGCTCAAAGGGTATACTCACATTTGCAAAGCTGTGTAGCGACAGGAGAGGGATGAAACGGCAGGTGAAAAGGTGCACTGGAAGCCGCAGACCCAACCCTGCATGCAGGTGGTTCAGGACATTGGTTGCTCGATATTGACCCAGGAGATGACAGTCTTGTTCAGTAACATCCTGAATGACCAAACAGCCTTTTTCAAGGAGAGCATTGCTTGCTCCACATGGAGAGAGGCCTAGAAAAGGTGGCCTAACCAAAGCTCATCCCCCCCTCCACCTGGTTGGCTAGCCGCAGCCAACGGGCATCTTCGGTTGCGGTCAATCAAGGACAAAGAGACAAAGGCATACACCTGCCTCCAAAGGTGTGTCCAGATTGACACTCACATGCTGGAACATCGGAACCATGCTTGATACAGCAGACAGTGGGCGTCCTGAGCATCGTTCTGCTCTAATTGGCCACGAACTGCCATGACTTAACATCAACATTGCCGCTCTCAGTGAAGTTCACCTTCATGAGGAAGGTAGCCTTAAAGAACGTGGTGCTGGCTATACACTCTATTGGTCAGGCAAATCCAAAACCAAAAGTCATTTTTCCAGAGTTGGCTTCATGATTAAAAACCCCATCACCTCTAAACTTGAAAATTTGCCGACAAGTCATTCCAATTGTGTTATTTCCTTGTGCCTCTCACTACACAACAAGCAACATGTTGTTCTCTTCAGCATATATGCCCCAACTCTGCAAGCTGACCCTGCAGAAAAAGACAAATTTTACACTGATCTGTGCCGCCTCACTCAAAACGTTCCTGCTGATGATAAGATCATAATCATTGGTTACTTCAACGCCCGAATAGGTAAGAACTTTGAAGCCTAGAAAGGAGTACTAGGCAAGCATGGTGTAAGAAGCTGCAATGACAACGGACACCTCTTGCTGGAGTTTTATGCAAAGCAGCAGCTTACCATCACCAACACTATTTTCCAGCAGAAAGACAGCCTGAAGACAACCTGGATGCATCCTCGATCTAAACACTGGCACCTCGTTGACTATGTCTTAGTGCGCCAGAGAAATGTTCGCAATGTCTGTCACACCCAAGTGATGCCTAGTGCAGAATGTCAAACAGACCACTGCCTTGCATTGTAAACTTAACCTCCACTTTAAGCCCAAACCTAAGAGGGGCGGCATTCCAAGGGGGAGGCTCAAAGTTAACAGCCTTCAAACAGCTGCAGTGAGAGACAGCTCCCCGGCAAACCTTCAGACTAGTCTTGAAGACCATCCCATAGACTCTTCTCCTGAAGCGCATTGGCAACATATTAAAAATAGCATCCTGCAGTCCTCCAAAGAATCCTTAGGGTTCTCCTCCCCAAAGAAAAACAAAGACTGGTTTGATGAAAACAATCAGGAGGTCCAGGAATTGCTCACAAAGAAGAGATCTGCTCACCAAGCACACCTTGCTCAGTCATCTTGTCATGTAAGAAAAGCATCCTTTTGTCTTGCATGCAGTAAACTCCAACAGAAACTTTGAAACATCCAGAACAAGTGGTGGCTCAACCTAGCAGAAAAGACTCAACTATGTGCAGATTTGAGTGACCACAGAGGATTCTATGAGGCTCTGAAAGCAGTGTATGGACCCACACACCAGGTTCAAAGCCTCCTACTTAGTGCAGAAGGCCAAACGCTTCTCACAGATAAAATCTCCATCCTAAATCAATGGTCTGAACACTTTCAAATTCTCTTCAGTGCCAACCGTGTAGTCCAAGGCTGAGGAATCCAACTCATCTCACAACAACTGATGAAAAATGAATTGGATATAGCCCCTACCATGGGAGAGGCTCTTAAGGCCATTCAGCAGGTGAAAACTGGCAAGGCAGCTGGGGTCAGCAGAATCCCACCTGAAATCTGATAGCATGGAGGTCAAGCACTCCATGCTAAATTTCATGAGCTAGTTGTGCACTGTTGGGAACAAGGTGAAGTACCACCAGATCTCCGTAATGCAATCATCATCACGCTGTACAAGAAAAAAGGAGTAAAGTCAGACTGCTCAAACTACTGAGGTATAACTCTGCCCTCCATTGCTGGAAAAATCCTCACAAGAATACTATTGAATAAATTATCACCAGCTATCGCA